>CAUYQG010242168.1:0-13419 GCA_963574415.1 Tarsius wallacei | reverse complement strand
CCCCCGCGCCCCCGCGCCCCCCGCGCCCCCGCGCCCCCGCGCGCCTGGCCGCTCGCCGGTGCCGGGCGCGCCCCGGGTCTCCGCCCTCCGAGGGGCGAGGCGCCCCCGCGCCCCCGCGCTCGAGGGCCCTTCGTCGCGCGTCGCGGGCCCCAAGTCCGAAACGGCGCCCGCTGCCCGGAAACTTCGGGGGCCGGCTCGTCCCGACGGCGGGCGGCCCTCGCCCCGCCGGCCGCACTCGGAGGGGGCCGGGGCCCGGGCGCCCCGGGAGCGGGCTGGGTTTCGGGCGTCGGGTCCGAGGCGCCGAGCCTCCCTCCGCGCGCCGGGCCGGGGGGCGCGCGCCGGGCCGCGCTCACAAAGAGCGGTCTGGCTCTCCCCGGGAAACTCTGGCCGTGGGTGCGCCGAGCCCCGACGCGACTTTTCTTTCTTTCCTCTCCGGAGGTTCTGGTTTCAATCACGGGTCCGATTTCAGGCCTCGCACACGCGCGCGCGCGCGCACACACACACACACACACACACAGCACCTCGGGGAATTTTTACAGTCGCACACTGAGCTTCGAGTTGCAGCGGGGCCTGCAGGTTAGAGCCACTCCGTTTGCATGACGACGAGGGGACCTTTGGGGAGGCTAGTTGGAGCTTTTTGTGTTCTGTGGTTACCGTGTGTGTTTTGACCAAGGATTTTACCGAAGGCAGGCGGTTAATCGAATACGAAGAAAGATGAATAAGGAAAACAGAATAGCACACATCGTCTCAAGGACAGCACACAGGCCCCTGAGAGAGTTTTGGCCTAAGGATGTGCTTCCTGGCCGAAAGCTGCAAGGAGCATTTGCAGCTCAGCGAAAAGTATGATGACCTCTTCTTTGAAGAAAGCACAGCCTGGAGTGTCGCCCTGGGATCCCTCATCCTGGCCAGGCAGGGATGAGTGGCCTGAGTCCGGCTCCTCCTTTCTGGAAGGCCTTTCTCTTTCTTGAGTGCACATGTCAGCCCCCGCCCCTCAGGGACGCACATCCAGAACTTTCGGACCTGATCTGTCTGCCTCTCTTCGCTGTGTGTCGCCCTGGTTTAATTCACAGCTTCAGACACCTTTGAGATTTTTGTTGATTCACCTTCTGGGTTAAAGTTTATTCATGTGTGTAAAGGGACATGTCATCGTGATAAATGGCTGGCAGGGCAGATCACTGGCGATAGGGGGATTAATGGTTATTAGTCACTGTGTGAGCGAGTTTGTGTATGTTGCAACATTTCACCGCGGCTGTAGACTCAAGATAGGGTCACACTAATAGGGTGTCACTGAAAGCTGTCTGTCTTCACTTGGAGAATTATCTGGGAGTGTCCCGGCCTATCAGGTTTAATAATCCGATCGGTAATTGATATTTGAGGATTGTGATTCGAACAGATAGGAGGCATGTTTATAATCTTGGAGCTGACTGACTTCTAGCTTTCTAGCTTTTCTTTTTTTTTTCTTTCCTAATTTGGTTTGCCATGCCAGCCACTGATGACTTTTACCAGCCCAAGTTTTCTCTGTGAGTAAGCTTCTCTACTTTGTCTCAGGTGCCAGGACCGACTGTTTTTGTGAATTGTTCCCTCCTATATAACCTGAAGCGCTTTGTTACTCCTCCAGCAACTTTCACGCATGCTGTGAATGTGAACTTGGGAGGCCATCCAGCTGATAGGCTGCTGGTGTGATCTCTGTGTTCCACTCTAAAGGGACGCCATTGATTTCAGTAAGACTCCACAAGCCCACGTAGGTGGCTAGTCGCTTGGGTGTGCACAAGACACCTGGTCAAGGGGTGAATGGAGTTCTGGGGAGACTGTATTCCTTGCCTCGAGCCTGAGATCACAGCCCATGGCTTGCTGATGGAGTGTATTCAAGAAAAATGTGGTGAGCTTAAATAAATCAAAGCGTGCTGAGGGGCAGCGCACCCACAACAAGATTTAACCTGTAGGAGCATCTGTGGGTTGGCGGGCTCTTTCTCCTTTTCTTTCTTTACTTTTGTGAACTGCTGTCGACTTAGAGTTTTCTTCACACAGATTGTAAGCTCCGTCTTCGCGTGTTGCCGGCAAACTTCACAACAAGCATTGCGCTCAGGAGTGTTTGCTGTTTGCAGCCTTTTATGTGCAAATCATGTGCCACAGTATATGGTTACGTTTTATTCTGTGAAACTGAGATTTGGAAAAAAATAGGTCTTTCTTTAGAAATTCGTTTTAAGGCGTATTTCTTTAACTAGTTTGGCAATCTGCCTTTTCCACAGACAGAGAGACTTTTGGCGGGTGGGATGGAGCTGCTGTGGACAGGGGAATGCAGGGGGTAGATCTGTGTGACCTCGCCACACGGAGGGAGGTGATGCTCCTCCATAGACTTCCTCTTTTGAAGTCCATTTGCTAAAATCTGCTTTTAGGTGAAAAAGTACTTGGCTTTCAGTTCAAGCTTAGGGTGAGGTCTGAATTTCAAATGAGGTGGAAGTTTATTGATGCTGTCTTTCTTTTTCTTTTTTTGGGGGGGTATTTCTCTTGGGAAGAGGGACTTTGTTTTAGATAAGTTTCACTATTGGAGCTAGTTGTCTGGGTCTCTGGTGTCGGTCTGTCTCCCTCTCTCCCTCTCGTTCTTGGGTGACTCCAGTGAGTTCTTACTAGTTTCTTCCTAACCTTTGTAGATTCTTGAGGCACATACTTGAGTCTGTGATACCCTTGGCAGTGTCCGTATTTCTTGACAATGTGCCCTCTAACACGTAAGATGCTTGTGGTTGAAATGCCTGGGAGGGGAAAGTTTACCGGAAGTTTTTTCTTACTCTTTGCCTTGACAGCTGAAATATCCTTGTGTAGGTTAAAGTGGAGCGAAATCCTAAATCTCAAACTAGCCATGACAGTTGTTTGTTCATTCATTTTACATTGAGTAGGTATCTGTCCCTTGCAATAGCTGGACAGCTGGAATAAGATGGGGAGGAAAGTGAGGGAGGGAGGGAGGGAGGGAGGCAGGGACAGCTGGAAAGCCAGGAGGCTGTAGGAGAACCAGGGTCCAGAGAGAAGCCAGTTTTAGAGGCTGCAGAGGTAGGCAGAGCCGTGGAACCCAAGTGCCTGCTCCAAATAGTGGATTTCGGAAAACCCACGTGTGGACTCGAAATGCAGCAGCCGTATGAAGGACGAGACGTTGTGTGTCTTTAAAACAAAACAAACAAGTGGAAGCGTGCTTAGCTCGTGAGTGCATTGATAGAATGATGCTTTAAGCCACTAGAAAGAGACTGCGGAATATTGACAGTCTCCAGGCATGCAGGGGCGTGGAAGGCCAAGTGGCGATCTTCCGATGGCGAGATGGTGACTGCGCTGGCTGGAGGAGACCCGCTGGGTGGAGGAAGGCAGCCATTGAGCCTGCGGTGGACGCGCTCCTGGTCTAGGGTCTCGTGGGCAGCGTGGGGCGACGGCTGCGCCCTTGGTGACCACGCACCAATGTCTTAATGTTCAGGAACCCCCGTCACACCGGTGCTGTCGTGTGTGAAGTGTGGCTGTGCCCTTCTCTTTAGCTGAGGCCACTGCCTCCTAGGGAAGCCATGAGGCGGAAGGGCTTTGAGCTGAGCCCAGAACTCCTGACTGGTTGAAAGAGAAGTGAGCAACTGAAGTGAGAGAGGACGCCTCAGTCACTTTTTGTTTTAAAGCGTCTGCAGAAATGCTCCGAATCAAGACTGCAGCCTGAATGCCTGCGAGTCCCGGAGGAAGGTGTTCTTCACCTGCCTTTAGGAAAATGGTCTCGTCTGTGGATCTCAGGCAGGACGGTCGGCTCCTGATGTCTGCCCCGTTCACGTGCTGTCTTGACCGGACCCGCACTTCCTGAAATGCAGAAGAGGAAGTGCGTGACCTCAGCACATTGCTGCGAGGCGGTGGCATGGAGATGCGCGGAGATGCCCCGGTGTGTTCTACTCCCTCCCGCTCACTCCAGGAAGGATCCTGCTGGCCTGTGGAGGCCGCCCCGATGGGCCACTCTGCCGGGCGTGGGCAGCGGCCACGAAGCGGGATGAGCCTTCTGCACGCCTGCTGTCCAGAGAGCCCCCTGCATGGTCCTCGGTCATGGACCCGGCGCTCAGCTGCTTGGAAACCGCTTGTGCATGGCCAGCCAAGGGGCCATCCCGCAGAGATCAAAGGCCCCCTCTCTCTGCTCTGGGTTGGCATGGCTCCCTCTCCGCCCAGCCTTCCCTTCGATCTTGCCCTTGAAGGAGAGAGAGGAAGGAAAGAAGGGGGCCGGCCCCGTGGGAGGCAGCTCTGGTCTCCACACCTTGGTTTTCTCCTCCCTCTGGCCATCTGGAAGGCTGTCTCCGACGCTGGACAGTGTCTGTGCCGGCTTCCTGGGCACTTCGCCTGCTCCCTCCAGCCAAGGCTGCGCAGATCTGCGCTCTCCTGTGATTTTCCTTGGCTCCCGCGCACCTCCTGACTGTTGTTCCACGCGTACCACAATATTTTGAACAGCATGACTGTGCATATCTTTCTGACTGTATTCGAGGAGAGGAGTGCCTCTGTGGCCTCCACAGCTGTCCATGGCGTGGAGCTGGGGAAGAATGTCTGTTTATTTTATTGAATTAATTCATGGTCGCTTTGGAGGGAAAGCGAGGGAAGGTAAACAGTTGGACGTGATCCCGGCCCTCGAGCTACATGCTAGCTAGCCTACAGGCTTAGTGCCCGTCACCTGGGTTGACACCTAAATGAAGCGTTAAAAGCACCATCAGTGGATGCAGCCAAGGTCAACACAGTCCCGCCGTGCTGTGTGAAGTGGGTGTGCGGTCTTGGTGTCAAGTGGCTACTTTGTGCACGGCATCTGGGAAGTGGGTTCCTGACAATCCAGCCTACAGTGGGATCTGTTGTTGATATCGCATTAGTCTTCAGTAGAGCAAGGTGTACTAGGAAAAAAACATTATTTTTAAGCACTTCTGGCAGGAGCAGGGGGGTACGCTTTCCTGAGATGCTCTTGTTGGATTTCAGAAGGGATCAAGTTCTAAGTATGTCTGTATTCAGCTCACCTGCGCAGGCAGGACTGGCGAGGTGGGACCGCTTGTCCTCCGTCAGCCACCTAAGGCGCGTGGAGTCTGCAGAACTATCCTCTAAAATTATTTGCAGAGGGCTCTGCTCCAGGTCCTGTATGAATGCCTAGTTTACCTAGATTCTTATTTTTAATGTGAGGAAAAGCAGTATTTGGAGAGTAATCGAATTGTTACGGGTGACCACTTAGTACTGTAAAAGTTAATTCAGGCAGATTTTCCCTGTCTCTCTCTCTCTCTCTCTCTCTTACTCTCACTCTTACTCTCACTCAAGAGTCAGGGTCTCACTCTGTTGCTCAGGCCGGAGTGCAATGGCATGATCACAGTTCCTTGCAGCCTTGACCCCCTGGCTTCGGGTGATCCTCCTGCCTTGGCCTCTTGAGTAGCCGGGACTGTAGGTGTGGGCCACTGCACCTGGTGAAGTTTTTAATTTTTTTAGTGGAAATGAGGGTCTCACCATGTTGCCCAGGCTGGTCTCGGACTCCTGGGCTCAAGTAATCCTCCTGCCTTGGCTCCTCAAAATGCTGGGATTACAGGCATGAGCCCCTGACCCACTTGTTATCTCTTGATCAAACTTAAAATTTCAGTGAGCATAACAAGAGACAGTGTTGGTATGACATAGAGGTCTTTGGAACGTGTTATGGATGACCATAATTTGTGTACTGTTATGGAAAAATAATCAAGTTGGTAAGTTCGTTCCTGGATTTCAGTAGAAGAGGAAGCAGAAGACAGCTTTTCGCTTCTCTCCACTGAAGTAACGGAGATCTTTGCTGTCAGCGGCGTTCCGGGCAGAGGAGTGGGAGCTGAGGCTGGTATGAGTGTTGGGATTTGAGTGTCTGTTTCAGTGTCTTTTGGCAACTTGGTGCTGAGGAGATGCACTGGGTCTCAGGACTTCATCTCCAGACTTAACTTGCATGCTGTCTGTTGTGCTTTCTAGTTCAGCCTGTGATTTTTTCTTTTTCACCGGGGATGGACTGATTTTTAATTTGCCTGAAGATGTATGTCTAGCTGCAGTTCCTTTCCTAGGAAAGAAGGTGTGTACTTTTTAGTGGCACAGCTCTGAATGTGGTTTTGTTTACTTAGACTTTATTTAAAAGGAAGTCTTTATCACTCTGAGACTTACTAAAACGGCCCTTGCTCATGGAACCAAGTGAGTTAAATAAAGCACATGTGCACGTGTTAACTGCACACCTCTGGGTAGCACTAAACCACTTTGTTTTTTGGGTTGAGAAGTTAATTTCAGTGTCTCCAGACCATTCCATTAGCAAGCCATGTAAATAAAGTACACTGGCTTGTATGGGCTGTGGAAAATAAAACTCAGCTGTTTTTCCCTTACATCTGAAGAAGCAAAAGTTTCCTGGCAGTCTGGTATCAACTTTAGAACTGCAGCTCGCTTGACTTCGTGAGCTTACTCAGTGACGTATCGCCAGAGTCTGGGCTTGCAGAAGGAAAGCAGGGGGGAGGCAGAGTCCCTGTTTGGGTGTCTGTGCACAGGGGACGGTGTCCACCGCTGCTGTCACCATGAATTCAGACTGAATGCCAGCATCAGAAGGACAGTCTCTGTTTAGATTCAGCGTGTGAGGAAGGAAAAGAAGCATGTTGTGTCTTTCTCCTATTGTGGGTCTTTCAAGCTTAGGGGCCCATTGCTCTCCGGGATGTAAACACACACACACGCGCACATCCATTTTACATGATGAAAACCCAGCTGATCAAGTGATGATCAGTGTAGTATGGACCCAACTGAAACTGAAAAACTAGGAATCAAGAAGAAGAAGAATAGCAATACCTCCAGTAGTAGTAAGAGCGATACAGTCTACAGGCTGTAGGGTGTTGTGATCTGCCAGGGACGTGCCAGTGTGCCTTCTCTCCTTGAGACAACCCGTTAGGAATGGCCGCGCTACACACGCTGCGCTGTCCCTCAGAGGGAAGCGGATACAGGAGGCCCAGGGTGAAAGTGCTGGAACAGGCCCGGGTGTTTTCGGGACGGGACCATGAGTTCCTGTTCAGAGGTCAGGTTTTTATGCCGTGTCTCCTGGTCCGTTCCTGTCTTCTGCTCGTCACAAGGTAACCCACAAAGAAGAGCACACCTGGCAGGACGCACCCTGGAACACAGAAATGGAAGTCCCGCCCCATCACGTGGGTCAGTTCCCTTTGTGGACTACGGCTATGAGATAGTGAGTGCCTGGTGAGCTCTGCGGCAGCTTGGTTTTATCAGCGAGTAGGGTTGTCCTCATGGAGAAAATCGCATATCGCTGGGATCGACTTCTGTGTGGAGCTGATTGCTGGATTTTCCTTTGCTTTTTTGAGTTGAAAATTAATGGCTTTCTGAGTGACAAGATGTTCTGGAACTCCTGGGCCAGGCAAGTCTCCCGTCTTGGCCTTCTAAGATGTTACTGATGATAAAAATGTGTTAGGCAGAAGCTTGGTTAGAATCTGCAATTACAGTGTCTTTAAAGGTGTGTTTTATAGAAAATAAAGTCCTTAGCATTGGTGAACACAGTTCCTGCTTGTGGAACCTGTGCGCATCTGTAGCAGCTGTCAAAAGCAGCACTGCAGTCAGTGCTCTTGCGGAAGTAGCAGTAGGTTCTAGAAATGTTATTCTTTGGCTTTTCTTCCTCTTTTAAATACATATTCTGACAACGGCTGTTACCCAGCTTTGTAGGTGTGGTTTTCTCAGCTGAACTCAGTGGTCTTCCAAAGTCACTTCCAGATACATAGATCGTGTGTTTATATTCTTCTTCTTCCATAGGCTGAAGGCTTCAAGTAGGACCTGGATGAAGACGGAAGCTTTCCCGGCTCCGCTCTCTTTCCCCCTGGTCCACATAGCACCCTATCTGAGCCCCTCCCTCACCTGAGACCTGGTTCTGCGCCTTAAGGCTTTTCCCCTACGGTGTCCTAAAATATGCTTCATGATACATTAATTTCTGTGTCTCTGCTGCTTTGCCATTTGCCATTCGTTTAATGCTACTTGTTTATTATTAATAGAGCTTAATAAGCCTATTTTATTCCTCAGTAAACTACTTGTGATCAATCACGATAATAACAAAAAATTATTATTAAGCAGCTGTCAACTTCTGTTGCTATTAGACACTTTAAAAAATGTCTCAGACCTACCTACTAGTGTGTAGGAGCTTTTAATGGGAGGCTCAGGTTGTATACGTAGAGACCGCAGAATGAATGTTGAATTGCATTCTCCAGTGTTGTCACCGTGTGAATGAAAGCTGTTTCTGGTGTGATGAAAGAAGGGAGAATTGACTTTGGGAACTGGTAGGGTAGGCCAGGGGGTTTCCTTAGCCAGGAGAATCTTCCTGGATTAAATTGGTTCCCAAAGAGTGCTGCGGTAACTTGTAGGCCCAGGAAGTACCTGAAGGTGCAGCTACCTTGGCGGACATCTCGGGTGTTGGTCATTCTGGAATTCCACTTAGGACGTTGCTGTAGGGCACATTGTTCACTAATCTCACTCATCATTTCCTTCACTTACCAGGCAACAAAGTAGAAAGAAAGGCTCTTTCTTTTTTCTTTTTTCTTGAGTTGGAGTCTCACTCCATTGCCCAGGCTGGAGTGCCACCACATCCAGCTAATATTTTGAGTTATTGTAGAGACGAGGTCTCGCCAAGATGCCCAGGCTGGTCCCAGACCCACGGACTCAGGCAGTCCACTCGCCTCAGCCTCCCGAAGTGTTAGGATTATAGGCTGAGCCGCCAAACCCGGCCAGTCCACCCTTTCTTGTGTTTAAGGAATTTATAGCAAGCGAGTGCCTGCCACATAGGTGATCTCATAGAAGTATGCATGTCCATAGGGTGAGCCTATGTTTAGACCATAAAGGGTAACATGTATTTTTTGTTTTGTTTTGTTTTGAGTTGGAGTCTCACTCCGTCGCCCAGGCTGGAGTGCAGTGGCACACTCATGGTTCCCCCAGCGTCGACCTTCTGGGCACCGGCGATCCTTCCCCATCAGCCTTCCAAGTAGCCGGAACAACAGGCGCCAACCTGGCCATGTGTGTGCTAATTAGCTTGATTTAGCCATGCTACAGTGTATACAGATGTATATGTACAGTGTGTTTCAGAACATCATGTTGTACACCATAAAAATATACAATTTTAACTTTCCAATAAAAAAATTAGTAAGAAAAAACTGTTTAAAGAGCTTCTACCAGCCAGGCATGGTGGTTCACGCCTGTCATCCCAGCACTTTGGGAGGCAGAGGTGAGAGGAGCCTACGGGTTCAAGACCAGCTTGGGCAGCATGGTGAGATCTCATCTCTACAATAAATCAACAAATTAGCTGGATGTGGTGGCACACGCCTGTGGTTCCAGCTCCTTGGAAGGCTGAGGCAGAAGGATCACCTGAACCCAGCAGGTCGAGCCTACAGTGGCTGTGAGCGTGCCATTGCACTCTAACCTGGGTGACAGAGTGAGACCCGACTCAAAAAAAAAAAGTCCTTCTACTTTATTGTTTAATAGCAATTTTCATTATCTGAAATTTTTTTTTGTATTTTTCGTACAAATAGATATGAACTCTATGAAAGCAGGAATCAGCTGGGCATGGCGGCTCACGCCTGTCATCCCAGCACTTTGGGAGGCAAAGGCGAGAGGATTGCCAGAGTCCAGGGGTTCAAGACCACCCTAGACAACTTGACGAGACCTCGTCTCTGCAATAACTCAAGAAAAATTAGCTGGGCATGGTGGTACGTGCCTGTAGCTCCAGCTACTTGGAAGGCAGAGGTGGAAGGATCACCTGAGCCCAGCAGGTTGAGGCAGTGGTGGCTGTGAGCGTGCCCCTACGCTCCAGCCTGGGTGACAGAGTGAGACTCCGGCTCAAAATCAATAAATAAAAAAAGCTTCTGCCAAACGGAGAAGAGAGAGTGTAAAATAAAATGTGTACACTTGATGACCTCATTCTGGCTGATGAAGACACAGGTCTCTTGGCATTTTCTTTGCGGGTAGGGGCAACAGTGTACAGAAAGATGGACATAGACACGATGCTGTGTGTGTTGACCTGCGTCATTCGCCGTTCTCTGTCTCTGCGAACCGCGAACACATAACCTTGATCCTGCCCTAGTTGCTTTTTGGCATCCGGGACGACTGCTCCAGCAGAGTGTTTTCAGCTGTTGAAACACTTCTCTTCGTGTTAAGCCGAGGCCCCCCTCTACATCCTGCCTTGCCGGCCGTGGGCTCCCCCTGCAGACCTGCCCCAGGTGGATCGAGTCCAGCTTCTGTGGGACCTGTGGGGATGTGTGCCCCCAGCTGTTGCGGTCCTTCCAAGCCCGTTGCTCTTCAGGCCCAGGAAGCCCGTCGTCTTCCAGCTCTCCTCCTCTGATGCAGATTCATTGCCCTTGGCTGTGCTGTCTTCTTGTTGTCGTTTTAATGTCGGCTTTGTCCGTGTCTTTCTGAAGTGTGACATCATGTTTGAGGACTCCACCTCCTTCATCAGTGAAAAGTGTCCGGCAACTTTGAACTTCCTTCTGGCTTTTTAGGACATCGTCCATCTGCGCAGCAGTTTCTCTCGCTGCCCTGGGATGTAATGCTTTTCTGGATCAGGAGATTTTAAGTGTATCAGGAGGCTCGATACTTGTCTTTCCACCTCATTTCCCACTGAACCAGCTAAGAACTGTTCTTTCTCTTCTGAAGTCACAATGCTCGGCAGTAAAGAGAAACACAGTTCAATTTCTGTGATTCTGTTTTTTTCCTCTCTAATCACATTTGATTGACTGATCGATTGAGTCAGAGTTGCACTCTGTCGCCCAGGCTGGAGTGCAGTGGCACACCCGTGGCCACCACAGCCTGGACCTGCTGGGCTCAGGCGATCCTTCTGCCTCAGCCTTCCAAGCAACTGGAACTACAGGCGTGTGCTCCCACGCCCAGCTAGTTTTTCTTGATTTATTGTAGAGACGCGGTCTCACCAAGTTGCCCAGACTGGTCTCGAACTCCTTGGCTCAGGCAGTCCTCTTGCCTCGGCCTGCCAAAGTGCTAAGATTACAGGCTTGAGCCACCGTACCCGGCCAAATCATATTTTATAATGGTCGAAAACAGAACTGCTTGAACAGGGTCTGTCTGAGAACGGAAATGACTCAACTAGGGTCAAGGAGGCAGTTGGCTGAATCTTGCTACTGTGAATTATGGTCCCACTATAGACAAACTTTCAAATAGACTTTCAGGGTTTTGGGGAGAAAGCATAAATCCATGGTTTTAAGCACAGGCTCCTACCTGACTCACGTGGGTAGTTGAGTGTGAGCTCATAAACCATCCTAAGTGCTCACACCAAGTGCGGCTCCCAGGTCCCCCTTTTGTGGCTGTGGCCCGTCCTGCTTTGCTGTGACATCTGCTGCCGCCTGTTCAGTCCCTGAAAACGTGAGACCTCCTCTGGTTCTGTTCTCTTCTGTGTTTGGATACTTTGGGTTTTTCTGGTGTTTGCCCTTCACTGTATCACGGCCAGCTAAATGTTTACATAATGGCTCATTTATTCCACCAAAAGCCCCTGCCTTTATGAGGAACTGTTTACATTTTGCAAATGGTATTTGTCCGAGGCAGGAGAGGTGATTGGTTTTACTGTTTATGTTTATTCTTTTGTCCTAAAGCTAACAAACAGAGACAACAAGACCACAAGCCCTTTGATGAGCTGAGAGTCCCTGATGAGCTGAATAAATAAATCTATTCTTGAGTGGGAAGAGGAATTCTCAGCAGTCTGAAGGCTTGCACTGCTGTTGGGAGGCGCGCCGCTGTGTTTGTATGTAAGTCCACGTCGAGTCGGTGCTCGAAGGACATTTGAGGAAATGAAGGAAACAGGCGTGGCTGAATGTAGAGAAGCCTTTACCTTCAGCAGGAATCTGTTGCAGGACTCTTTCTAAAACCGAGTGGCCCTTAGATCCCTGTTTGCTAATAGATCCTTTGACAGAAATGTTATCAGGAGAGAAGCTTAATCTACAGGGTCAGTCATCGTTAACAATTGGCATTAACCAGAGATGAAAATAAAACATCTCTGAAGTAATTTGTCAGTTAAGAATGTTGTTTAATTTATAAAACATAGCTGGATGCACTGGCTCACACCTGTCTTCTGGCACTTTGGGAGACTGAGACGAGAATATTGCCTGAGGCCAGGGTTCAAGACCAGCCTGGACAACTTGGCAAGACCTCGTCTCTACTACAAATCAAAGAATTAGCTGGGCATGGTGGTGCGCGCCTATGGTTCCAGCTACTTGGAAGACTGAGGTGGAAGGATCGCCTGAGCCCAGCAGGTCAAGGCTACCGTGGCTGTGAGCGTGCCACTGCACTCCAACCTGGGCGACAGAGTGAGACTACGACTCCAAAAAAATAATAATGATAATTTACAAAATGTTCATTTTCGCACTGAAATGCAAGAGCACAGCTTGCATTTCAGTGGGGGTCCTGTGCCTCCTCCATAGATGTTTCTCGTATCCGTTGGGTGGCTTCTTCAGGTGACGTGGAAGTGGTGTACTCTGCTTTGGTGGTTGCGATTCACTGCAGAGCTACACAGACCAGGAACTTCTGCTGACTCCGTTCCCCCATAAGACCTGGGCTCTCTCTTCTAAATCAAAGCACACCGTTCCTAAGCGGAGACAGTGGGAGTTCATGGCGTTTCACTGGAGAGTGTGTGGCGTGCCTTTCTGTGGGTGGAGGCCTGTCCTGCTGGAATTGTGTGGCCAAGTCCCACGGGGGGGTCACTAGGCCCATTGTTCCTGGAAGGCAACCTGCAGCCCTCGCGCCACATTCTCCAGCAGCAGCGCCAGGCTGGGCGGGATGCATGGGGTTCAGGTGCCCGTGGGGCTGGGTCAGGGCAGCTGAGCTGGGCACGCCCACTGACCCGGGCTGGAGCCGGCCCACGCGTCGCAGCCCTCGGAGGCTGCTGCACCCCAACAGCTTGCCATAGCCCCGGATTCCTCAGCATGCAGGACAGCCAGGCTTCCCACGTCTCTTTGGACATTGTTTCCAAAGCTGGTAACTGCAGCCTCTGAACAGAAGCGAGACAGGCCAGCTGTCTGCCCGAGGCTTGCTGTTTGTATTGTCCCTGGGGCTGTAACTATTTCTTCTTCCTGTTTCCTTGCTGGGAAGACCCTTTCTTTGTGAATCATAGACATGTTATGTGCTGTGTTTCTTATGAGGGAGTCCCTCGTGTTTGGATGTGTTGAAATCATGGATCTGCTCGGGCTGGACACCTGCCTGGTTGGGGCTCGGCTTCCCCAAGAAGACCCTGCATCCCTCTGGCTTTTCCAGTGCCTGTCTAGACCCTTTCCTGTCTGTCCTTACCCCTCCCCTGTTGGCTGTCCCAGTTCCTGTCTGGCCTCCTCCAGAGCCAGGTGTCTCTCCATCTGCCCAGGGCAGTTCCGATGTTCTTGGGGTTCCCTGACCCCTGCATCGCCTTCCTGGCTCATACTCAGGCGACTT
>CAUYQG010242164.1:0-18690 GCA_963574415.1 Tarsius wallacei | reverse complement strand
AGTAGCTGGAACTACAGGCGCGCGCTACCACGCCCGGCTAATTTTTTTGATTTATTGTAGAGATGAGGTCTCGCTTGCCCAGGCGGGTCTCGAACCCGCGGGCTCAGGCAATCCACTCACCTCAGCCTCCCAAGGCACGGGATTACAGGCTGAGGCACCGAGCCTGGCTATTGAAGATATTTTACAACAACCATTATGACCCTGACATTTGAATAATACTATATAAACTGAAAACTGTATACATGAAACTTCTTTTTTTCTTTAACTTCTCGTTTGGAAGTCCTTAATTTTAATTTTTAAAAACTTTTTCTTTTGACAAACTTCAGATATATTTAAAAGTAGAGAAAACAGTATAATGAATCCCATGAACTTATCAACCAACTGCAACAATTGCCAACTGTTGGCCAATCTTGCTTTATCTATACTCCCTACTCTGCCTCCTACAGGATCACTTAGAAGCTAATCTCACATACTCTATAATTTCATCTGTAATACTTCAAGTATTTATTTTAAAAAATAAATAAGAGTCCTTTAACTGTTGACCTTATAGAAAACAAAATCTTTTCTTTTAACATTACTCTTTCACGAGCATTTTACTTCATCTTTAAGAGAAGAAGTCTGCATTTTCTTTAGTACCAAGCATCATTCATAAGGCTAAATCATACCCATGGCTGCCTTTGGATATTTCTGAGAGATTAAGATATTTTCATAGGG
This sequence comes from Tarsius wallacei, assembly GCA_963574415.1. NCBI lineage: Eukaryota > Metazoa > Chordata > Mammalia > Primates > Tarsiidae > Tarsius > Tarsius wallacei. The sequence goes on along the minus strand of CAUYQG010242164.1, from coordinate 17,976 downwards.
AAGACAAAGACATAAAGAAAAACAAAGGAGGAGTGAGGAAGGAAAAGATGTATAAGACAGGGAGTAGATCTGTATCTGCTTCTGTTGCTGCTTAGGAGTGTCCTTGCCATAGGGAGCACTTTCAGTCAATCTAATAAAACTAAAATTCCTGCTTCATTTGAAGCGTAAAGTGGTTGGAGCTGAGGTGATGGGAAGATGGAGTGAGATGAGGGAATGACTAAAGTTGAAGAGGGAGAATAAAAGAAAACGCTTTGTTAAACAATGATTGTTTATTTTGTACTCTTTATCTGCCATACATATTTACCAGTTGAATTCATTTCCCTATTTTATATTGCTCTTTTAAAGCAAATGCAAATTTACCTTTTTATTTAGATATTTCTTTGCTAGTAAAAGATTTGGTAGGTTTGATTTACTTGTTTCTAGCCCATTAATCTGCTAGAAAATTTTAAAAATTAGTTTTATTGTTAAATATCATACAAATACAAAAACCACATAAAGCAAATATGTAGCTTTATTATAAAGCAAACACCTACTAAGGTAATTTTAATGTCTGAATTACCTTGACAGCACAAGTCCATAGGAAAATATAATTAAATAAAAATAGTAAGACTTCTATTGACAACTATTTTAAATATCAGAAAAAAAGTAAAGCAACATTGATTTATAGACTTTGCTAAATTAAATAAATGGCAATGAAAGTTATATGAAATGTTACCTTGCATAACATTTATGTATTTAGATATGACCGCTATTTCTAGAGTTGCAAAGATTGTGAAAGTGGCATCCAATAGCGCCATTATTATGTTATGCTAACAGGTTTACTTGGATTATATCATAGGCCCCCAGGGCAGAAATGCTCTTATTTTGACTTTTATATTGTACCCAGGGGATTACTGGCACATTTTGCCTTTTTATTGATATCAGTTATTATGAAGTTTGGCTGCCCAGTAGTTCGAAAGTTCAGAGATATTCTGGACTGGTTCACAGTTTATGAGTAACTGTGCCCAGAGCCAACAGAGTGATAGCTGAACACTACTTATGTAGCTTGCTATTAATAACTTTCATTTTAGAATTGCTAAGTGTTGCAATTACCAGTTGGTAGAGTTTATTTTTATTTATTTATTTATTAATTTTAGAGATGTGGGGTGGTAGAGTTTCTTATTTGAAAATTTTATTTGAAAAAATAGTTTCTAATTCATTTTTGGAATGAGAGAGTGATTCTGATTGCAACATTTAAAATTAAAAACTGAAAATGAATCTAAACTCTTAATTTAAGAAGTGATGTTTCGTGACAAGTAATCCTTTAATCAGGAGAGAATAAATCACTCTATGTTTTATTTTATTTATTTATTTATTTATTTATTTATTTATTTATTTTTTAGTTGGAATCTCACTCTGTCGCCCAGACTACTGTGCAGTGGCACGCTCACGGCCACTGCAGCCTCAACCTGCTGGGCTCCAGTGATCTTTCCAAGTAGCTGGAACTACAGGCGTGCGCTACCATGCCCAGAATCACTCTATATTTTAAAGGCTGAAATAAAACACTGAAAACATTATACTTTGTTTTCAGTGATGAAACTTTTCAAGTAAAATCTGAAGGTTCTTTTTTCTTAACTTTTGTTTGTTGCCATGTTCTGAGTCGTTCTTTTTCCTGCGGAGTAGTATGTAGTACATTTTCAAGAAAACACATGCTGCTTAAAATAAAAGCTTTGTTCTGAGTTCAGAGCTGTATACTGTTCATTTCTGTGGTAAGTACATGTGGGGGAAGAATATCTATCCTTCCTTACTTTCCAGAACATATACTTGGGTTATGTTTAACCAATGTAATGCCCTATTTTGAATTTTTCCCTCCAGGAGCTGCAGTTGGAACATGCAAGACAAGCCTTTGCACTGAAAGATAAAAGTAAAAGTGGCATGATTTCTGGTCTGGATTTCAGTGACATCATGGTTACCATTCGGTCTCACATGCTTACTCCTTTTGTGGAGGAGAACTTAGTTTCAGTAAGTAAAAAGCAAGTATTTTAACCTTCTGTTTCCTCAAACCTTTTGAATCATTGGACACTGGATTGCTTCCAGGGACCTATATGACTTTTATCTGTTCAAACTTCATGCTTAGTTGGTAGAAGGTAAACAGGGTTGCGTGTGTGTGTGTGTGTGTGTGTGTGTGTGTGTGTGTGTGTGTGTATGTATGTAAGGGAGGTAGAGGTAAGTGGTCTTTCCCTAGATAATAGCTGTATTCAGAGCCACCATCTTGCTCTTATATTTGCAAATTGTTTATTTCCATTTACAGAGTCCAGTTCAAGGGAAACAAGAGAGTTTGTAGACGAGGGTGAGCAATTACTTTTTCCAGTGGGCAATACCTCTCCCAGACACTACTGCCTTTATTTTGGCTTCTTTTCACACCACCAGGCTCCCAAAGTCTTGCTATAAAGATGGCTTCTTCCTTTTTTGCCTTCAGGGTGCTGTCTGCTGGAGGGATCATCACTGGCTTCTACAGTCTTTTAGTAACTATGCCCATGGTAGAAGGTATGGAGGAAATATGTGACCATCAGCCTCTGTGGCTCTCTCCTTTCTCTGCCTCAACTGTGCATTCAGTCTGTATGCACCAGACACAATTTTTTTGTTCTGTCAAACTGCTAATCTCTATAATCATCTGGACCAATAGCAAGCTCATGTCATCCACTTCCTCACAAAGCGTAGTGAAACTTTCCTCACTTACCCGTTTTCTTGTTCATGCACTGTGCTTATGTATAAGTTTTTGATTACTGCTTGTTTTGAATGGAAGCAAGCCAATGAGTGCTTTTGTTGTTTCAGCTGAATGTCATTATCCCTGATTTAGAGTAGGGTAGAAAGATCAACTTCTGTTCTTTCTCTTTAGTGCATTTGAACATGGAGCATGTCACTTTCTCCTACACGTTTCACCTCCTTAACACCCATCCCCTAGTCCCCTACACTTACCTCACACCTCAACCCAAAAAATGGAAGAAGAAAGGAAAGAAAGAAATTGGGAGAGGGAGGGAAGGAGGGAAGTACAAAAGAAAATCCTAAAGGGAAAGGCTCACTCAGTACCTTAGGGTGAGGGGATCCATTTAATCTTTTCCAACTGAGTTAGACCTATTATAGCTTCAGTTTCCAAAAGTCATTTCCAGTCCTCAGAGGAATATATTAAATAATTTGAGTACAGCTTTTGGGTCACTGGTATTCAAATTCAGACTAATACAAATATAATCTGTATTTGGGTTAAGGCATGTGTGTGAGGGGTGGTGAGGATAGATATATTTGCCCATCGTTGCCTACACTATTTGTAATAGACCTTTATGATTAAGGTTGTCACATTAGTATTTACATAAGCATTTCTTTGAGTTTTTAATAGATGTTTTCAGTCATACGGGTTCCTCTGACTTCTGACTTGGAATTTAGGCTTTTGCAATCTATGAAAAATATTCTCCTTTGAGTTTATGTCCAAGTGGTAGACAGAGGGAAAAATTACCTCTTCCCCTTGAGGTAATGAAGGCCACATTGCCCTCCTCTCCCCAGGCATGAGGTAGCCTCTTTTGCACTATTTCACTAAAGACATAACTTAATAGTAAATAAATCCTCTCCAGATTTTCTGTACATTTTTTGGAGTTTTTGTAGTTGTGCTTGTCATGATACAAATTTAGAGTTCAGCACAAACTATTAAGTATCTTGATTATAACAATGGCCTTTAAAAAAGATTAGGAAAAGTTGATATAATGAAATGGGCTTGAAATTTAAAGTTACCACTTGATTTTTATGTATGTGTATATCGTGTTTGTGTGTATTTTATGTATGTGTATATTGTGTGTATACACACACACACATATTGTACATTGATGTTTTGTTTATTCAGGACTAGCAGGAGTCCCATAGTCGAGGGTCTTGAAGATCCTGTTTAAATAACCATTGTTTTTGATCTATGATAATTATATTTGTTGTTTTTGACCTTATAGGTAGGTGAACCATGAAGTCTAACTTCCAGATGTTGCTTTCTTCTTTAAAACCTAAATTACATAGACTTCCCTGAGGGCATGCAATGCACTGAGTGTTTCAGTATGATATTTTTCTTGTATTTAAGGACTAGTTGTTAGTCATTTTAATAGTGAAGATCTCATCGGATCCTCTTTGATTCAAGCTCAGTGTTCATAAACTTGGTTTTTTAAAAAAATTTTTGTTTGTTTTTTAAACTTTTTGTGTTGTCATTTCCTAGGCAGCTGGAGGAAGTATCTCACACCAGGTTAGCTTCTCCTACTTCAATGCATTTAACTCCTTACTGAATAATATGGAGCTTGTTCGTAAGATATATAGCACTCTAGCTGGCACAAGGAAAGACGTTGAAGTCACAAAGGGTAAGATTTTAAAAGTATGTATTCAGTAGAATCTCAGTATTTCACTTTTCTTCATCTAAGCGTGAGGTTGATCTAAGTTTACCACTCTAAAGCCAGATCTAGAAAGTATGTTACCATGTGTATACATGCTTCACTTGGTATCCAATGGGATGCTGAGGTCAGGAATGGAAAAGTGGCTTTGACAGTTTTGAAAAGAACCTTGGCCCAATCTGTCAAACAGGTCAGTGGCACTGTGGCAGCAGCTTGTTTATACTAGGAAGGCATTGCCATAGAAAGTTGGGCAAGCCTACTCCTTTTGGTGAGTGGTGGTAGGGTATTTTGAGAGCTTGCAGAGCAGTTCCTTTATATTATAACTCTGGACACCAAAGTGAATAAAAAAGGTAAGAGAGAGGGGATTCAGAAGAGTTTGTTTTATCTTTGAAGTTAATTTGTATCTTTTAAAATTTGTATCATTTTATCTCTTACCAGCTTTCAGAAATGCATATTCTTATATAGTTGAATGTAAATATTTAAATTTAGTTTTGAATTTTTAAAATAATACTAAAATACCTGTAGCTTTCGGACTATAATTGATTAAGGTAGAAAATTGTATATTAAGAATCTTTCAATATTTTAACATTTTTTTCTCTCTTCCAGAGGAATTTGCCCAGAGTGCCATACGCTATGGACAAGTTACTCCACTAGAAATTGATATCCTATACCAGCTTGCAGACTTATATAATGCTTCAGGGTAAGTATTCCAATAATTGCTCACTATAATTATTATAGGGTAGTTCTTTTTTTTTTTGAGTCAGAGTCTCACTTTGTCACCCAGGCTGGAGTGCAGAGGCACGCTCATGGCCACTGCAGCCTCGACCTGCTGGGCTCAGGCTATCCTTCTGCTTCAGCCTTCCAAGTAGCTGGAACTACGGGCATGTGCCATCATGCCTGGCAAATTTTTCTTGATTTATTGTAGAGATGTGATCTCACCATGTTGCCCAGGCTGGTCTTGAAACCCATGGGCTCAGGCAGTCCTCTCACCTCAGCCTCCCAAAGTACTGGGATTATAGTTTTGAGCCACCGCATCCACCCGGGTAGTTCTTTTAAAATGTGAAACAATGATGTGCTTTTAATTTCTTTTTTAAATTGTTTTTTTAAATTTTTGTTTTATTTTTTGAGAGACAGAGTTGTACTCTGTTGCCAGACTGGAGTGCAGCGGCATAATCATAGCTCACTGCAGCCTCAGCCTCTGGAGTAGCTGGGACTATAGGCACATGCCACCATGCCCAGCTAATTTTTTAATTTTTTGGAGAGACAAAATCTCACTATGTTGCACAGGCTTATGTGAATTCCTGGCCTCAAGAAGTTCTCTTACCTTAGCCTTTCAAACGCTGAGACTACAGGTGTAAGCCACTGAGCCTGGCCTAGTTCATTTTACCAAGAATTTATTTAGTATATAAATTCCAGGAAAGAAAGACACACAGGAATGAGAAATGGAAGGAGAAAGAGACAGAGAAAGGCAGACAGCATGGAGAGAGATGGAGTGAGGGAAAAGGAGAGAAAACAATGGGGAGAATAAAAGAGAAGAGGGTAAGGAAAGAAGAGGGAAGAGATGGAGGGGGAGAAGTAAAGGATTGAGGGGTGTGAGAGAGGAATGGGGCAAAGAAGAAAGGTGAGATAGAAAGGGAGGGAAGTGAGAAAAAGAGAGGGGCAAAGATTGATTTAATCTGGGTTCTCCAGAGGTATTATGAATTTCAAGAGATTTATGGAAATTTGCCTAAATTTTTAACTTTGTGAAATAGAGTAAGGTACATGGAGGAATCCTGTAATTTTTCTGATTCATTGTAAATAGTTGTTTCACTAAACAGTATATGCCATTTTCTGTTGGGGAGTATCATTTTCTTGAGATATGCATCACCAGAGTTACCATCACAAAGAAGCCCAGATGTTTTAGGCCTCTAGTTTATAAATTAAAAAAAACAAAGCACATGCAAATCCAAAAGAAAAACTCTTATCTATGGGCACCCAGAAGGACCTGTGGGAAAGGGGACTTAATAGTCTTAATTATTAAGGGATCAGATTTGGTTTTAGTCACCTCTAGTAGTTCTTTAAGTATAGCAGTGTCTGAAAAATGGGCCCTAACCCTAGACCTGAGTACTAATAGAAGTTGAGTAAATATAGGAGATTTGTTGCCACTATGCTACATAATGAATTGTTGGACTGGAAATGATACTACATATATCAGTCAGTCTTTGGTGATTGACATGAAATACTGGGATGTGTCTCATTCATCTGTAATTCATATTTTAAACAAAATTTTGAGACTTCTTCATGATAAATACTTTCAAAAAGTACTTCTCAAAACTGGATCTGAAGTGACCTTCAAGGTGTTTCATGGAATTTAAATAAATTTTTGAGAAACAGTACGTTAAAATGGTTCAAAACTCAAAGGGTTTGAAAAAGTACAATGTAATAAAAAGTCTCCCTCCCACCCTCCTGCTATTCCTTGAAGGCAACCGTATCTGTCAATTTTGTATCTATCCTTTCTGGAGACTTTGCTTCCTTATATTAGATAGGTATGCTTAAGGTCTATATTAGTATGTACCAACAGTCAGTGTCTATACTTTACATCTGGCAAGAATTATTTCTTTACAGAGCGTTATATTACATCAGTATATTCCATATTATTTCTCTGGAGTTTTTTGCTTTGCTTTTTGTTGATGAAAACAGAGTCTAAATTTTTTTTTCCCCACTAAAATGATCTGTGTGAATAGGGAAGTAACAATTTAGGATTTTTTTTTTTTTTTGAGGAAAGATGACTTTGACTTGAGGAATTTATCGGTATCTAACAATTTTTTCTTTCCCATATTTTTTCTGAAGGCGCTTGACTTTGGCAGATATTGAGAGAATAGCCCCACTGGCTGAGGGGGCCTTACCTTACAACCTGGCAGAACTTCAGAGACAGGTAGGAGTAGTCTCATAGATAAAATCACCTTTCAAAAATGCTGAACTAGTAGCCTAAGTAGAGGCCTAAAGTTTCTGAATGCTATGAAAATTAAAACCTACTTTCCAGAGAAAGACTACTTAGCTCAAAGATTACCATTATAGAACTGCTGTTACTCCCACCTTAAGAGGATATTTTTATGGGATAACTAGATTTATGTTTGTGTTTCATTCTTTTAGCTTATTAAGATACAGAAAATAAGAGTTCAACCACACATGGGCTTGACCTTTTGCCCCCTATAATTAGCATTGTTTTCCTCTCATTTACCTAGTCACACTTAAAGTTAGTGTTAAGTTCACTTTGTATCATTAAACTGACACTTGTAGGGTTTTAAAAATACAAAACATTCTTCAAACAAAATTAAAGAGCTCTTACTGGATTTAATTTTATACTTTATAGTGTGTATATTTGTGAAAATTTGCTCTTGAATTTTAAAAAATGCATTTCAGAAAGATATTTTGCCATATTACCTATGTCTGTTAATATAGCTCTCCTTGGAGGTGTTTTTAATATTTGTAATTGGAGAATGTTTCATTTAGCTTATTAAAAACAATGTAAACTAATTTTAAAAGTCCCAGCTCATTTCCTCCTTCTCAGCTTTCCTGCTGCTTATTTTTCTATTCATTTACTTCTCTATCTCTAACAATTTTCCTAAAGGCCGTATCTGAAACTTGTTTTGCAATTTTTGGCACCCTGAGTCTACATCCCTCGTATTTCTTCATCTTTAGGAAGATGATGTAATTCTGCTACCAGTGTAAATTCTTTTTAAGGCAGATTTGGATGGTTTGCCTGTCTTCATTGACAGCACTCATGCTTTTATGCTGGGTGGTCTCAAGGGTCTTGTGAAATATGTAGGAATTGGGGAGTGATGGAAATCACCACTTTCTCCTCCTTCCCTGGGTCTCTAATTGGTATCCAGAGTGGTGGTGGTGTTCTTTCTTTCTCTGCCTTTTCCCGAACCAGTGAGATGGCCCAGGTATCTGAAATTTCTAGAGAACTGGTAGAGGTCTTGAGTATTCTTGCATTTGTCCCCAAAGGAAGAACCTCAGAGCCAGCATTTTTAATGTTTTCTCTCACATATCAGATAGTTTGGGTAGTCTGACAACTGAGGGGTAGGTATAGATAAGTAAAAATTAAGATTTTAAATATATTTTTCTATTAATTATTATAAGAATAAAACCTGAAAAAATAAAACTTCACAAAAGTTATTAATATTTTTTAGAATTTTATAGAAACATATTTATGGTATAATGACCGCTTGTATACCTAATCCTGAATTATACCTCACATCTTTAAAATAAAATAAATTTTTAAAAAAGAAAAATATTTATGAAGTTTATTTAAGCAGGATTCAAACTAATGTCCATTGTGAAATCTGGCCTTTACTGTCCTTTGTGTCTGGTACATGTTTCCCCGGGCCTCAGTTTTCCCTTTAGCCAAGTGAGTCCTTCAGATATTTCTGATAATCCTTCAAGCCTCTACATTCTGTAAAATGGGATGAATCAATGGATTTTATTTTCAAAATTCTAAATTTATCCTCCTTTTTCTTTTGTAGCATTTTAAATTTTGTAAGGAATACAGGGTAGACTCAAGCAGAATAATATGAAAATATGCTTACATTCTTATAGAAACCAAAGTAATAGAATAAACTTTCTTCAGTTTTCAGTCTTGAAAAAACTTTCTTTAGTTAACATATTTCAGATTTACGAGGCATTCTGAGATGGCCAGATAGACTACAATTCTAGTGAATCCATTGTTAACATTCTTTAGTCCACAGTATTATAGTAATGCCAACAATAGCTAATCTCATGTTACTTCTTTTTTTAAAAATTTATTTATTTATTATAGAGTTGTGGGGTACAGGTGAGGATTACCTACATAAATAGGCTTCATGCAGGTGAACTTTGGGCTTCTAACTGGCTCTCACTCTCCCTGATAGTGGACCAGGTACCCTTTGTGTTGTCAAGTGCCTCTCACCCTCCTACTTCCCTCCCCTAGCAGCGCTCAGCGATTGCTGAACCCATCCTTGTGCTCATGTGACTAGTGTTTAGGGCTCACTTATGAGTGAGAACATGCAGTATTCAGTTCTTTGTTTCTGTGAGAGTTCACTTAGCATGTTGATCTCTAACTCCATCCAAGTTGCTGTGAAGTACATAATTTTATCCTTCTTTATGGCTATCTAATACTCATCGTGTATATGTACCACGTTTTCTTTATCCAGTCTACTTTCAGTGGGCAGCAGGGTTGGTTCCATGTTTTCCATGTTACTTCTAGGAGATATTTTGACTTGACTCTCTTGTAATTTTTTCTATATTGCCAAACTAGAAATACATAATTATTTACATTTAGTATGTAAAGTGTTCCCCTATAAGAATCTACTTGAAACTTAAAAATAAAATAGGTAGGACATATATCATGTTACTGCAATCTATTTTTCATAAATAAAAAAATAATTTTTTTTTCTGAGTCTGAGGTTTCAGTCTGTCACGCAGACTTGAGTGTAGTGTCGCGATCCTGGCTCACCACAGCCTCAACCTCCTGGGCTCAGGCTATCCTTCCCCCTCAGCCTCCCGAGTAGCTGGGACTACAGGCATACACCACTACACCTGGCTAATATATATATTTTAAACTATTTAGTAGAGATGAGGTCTAGTTATATTGCCCACGCTGGTCTCAAACTCTTGGACTCAGGCAATTTTCCCTCCTTGGCCTCCCAAAGTGCTGGGATTACAGGCATGAGCCACCACACTCAGCCTCATAAATAACATTTTAAAACATTATTTCATAAAATTATGAAAATACTTGTTTATGGCAGAGAATCTGTGAGTTCAGAAATTATAAGAAGTTATGAGAGAGACTGTGGTTAAAAGTTTGGGCACTGACTATGTAACATCTTCCCATTCTATATTTCTCATTTGTTAAATAGGAACAGTAGAATCTAAATGACTGTATTATTGTGAGGATTACGTGAGTGATAATTCACTTGCATTAGGCCTGACACCTACTATGAAGGAGACGAGGGCATAAGCTGACATCCCCCCACCTCAGGCCCTGCTCACCGAAGGCTGGAACTCCGGATACTAACCATGCATAAATGTTAACTGCTATTATTGTTGTGATTGTTACTGTTATTGAATATGAGAAGCCTATATGCGCAAACTCCAAGATAGGCTCAAATATATATATGTGACACAACTCCTTCATCTGTCCTTATCTACTTCCATTAGATGGAAGGGGTAGGAAGTGAGGAGGCATTATATCTTTGTATATTTTCTTTATTGTCTGAAGTGTTTCATTTTTTAAAATGTTTTATACTAGCTGAAAATCTACTTTTTAAAAAATGATGTTTCTATGGGAAATTATATTAAAGCTACAGATTAGTCACTCAAAGAATTTTGGAACATCAGCTGGGTTGTGTTCTGTCAAAACTTTATTAGAAAAAGATACAACCAAACAATAAGATTGTGGCAATGATAGGAAAAATGTATCTCGGCTCAGATAATTACTCCCAGGATAAAGAGTTTGAAAATACAAAAAAACAAAAAAAACATTATTAGAATGATTTTTAGGCCAGGCATGGTGGCTCACGCCTATAATCTCAGCACTTTGGGAGACCAAGGCAGGAGATTGCTTGAGCCTAGGAGTTTGAGACCAACCTAGGCAACATAGTGAGACCGCATCTCTACAAAAAAAATAAATTAGTTGGGTGTGGTGACACTTGCCTATATTCCTAGCTACTGGGGAAGCTGAGGCAGAAGGCTCACCTGAGCCCAGGAGGTTGAGGCTGCGATGAGCCATGATAATGCAACTGCACTCTAGCCTGGATGATAGGGTGAGACCTTGACTCAAAATTTTAAAAAATGCTTTTTATCTTTATTTCACATATAGCATTCTTTAGACATAGGACTTTGTTTCTTTTGTGTATTTTGCATTCTTGTGGACCTTCTTTGAACTTTGGATTCATGAGTACACAGAGGAAAGCATTACAATCCATTTTTATGTTCCTTTTTTGGGAAGATTTTACCTCTGTCACCTATAATAGTTTTACCATCATAGGAAGTCTATTGTCTAAAAAAAGAAAATTGGTTTATATGTTAGCTTTTTTTGTTTATTTGTCATTTACCTCATTAAAATTTTTAGTTTCGAAGACAGTTTTCAACACAACTTAACTCCCTCTTACTGAGAGAAAGTTGTTTAGCATTCAGGGGAGAAAATCTATATATAAAAATGTTTTCCCTTCACTCCCTTTTCTTATAGTGTTATGACTTTGGGTTTTAATCTTACTTTGTAAGGCCAAAAAATAGTGACTTCAAGTCCAGTACTTTTGAAGTCGTAGGTGTGATTTGCAAACAGAATAATTTTGTTTTGTTTTCCCTAGCTTTATTTTGCCATTTCAATCATACATTTTAGTTGGCATAGAATTTAGCATTTTTTTTCCTTTCAATGCTCAATATACAGGATTTCAATTATTTTTCCCTTTTCTTCTACCTATTAATAATGTGTCATTTGGAAGAGGCAGTTCTCTCTATTGGCCTGTCATGCTGCGCAAAGCAGATTGTCTTGGACAGCTTGCTTGGCTTGTTAACTGACATGGTCTTGCCCTGTCAAATTTTCATTTGTAGGATAAGGTACATTTAACAAAAAAGATGAAATAACTTCTCTTTAAATGAGGTCTCAGCTTACTTTCTATCATATACAAATGCTTAGGGAAAAATCATTTAAGATTCTCAAATCTTGTTTTGAAGAAAACACTTACTTAACCTCATTAAATATCAAACTTTATGATAATAATCATAACCATACCCTTAAGGGAGAGAGCACCTTTTCCTTTGACCCATTTGTTCACGATAAGCAGTCTTCTTAATGCTGAGCATTTTCCATCAGCCTAAGTGCTAAAAATTTAGTACATAGTCATTAATAGAGATGACAGCTCTAGTAGCATTCCACTTATGAATATTCATAAAGTTAAATCCATAGCATTAATTACATTAATTTACATACCTGAATACAAGTGAACCATAAGTTATAGTGATAACTAAGCCTTAAAAAAATTTTGGTAACCATATAGTGTATGTTTTCTTTTAAATGCTATTTATTAGGGTTGAAGTGACAATTCTGTCAAAAAGGCATTTGGGTATTTATAGTTAGAGATGTTTTTCGCTAAAAATTGTAACAGTATATATAATCCCTCAGTTTTTGTAGGATTTTGTAGGACTTATAAACATTATTTAAAGAAAGAGATTATAAAGAAAAATATATACGGTTGAACACAAGAGAAGTCTTTTATGAATAATGGAATTAGGGTTACTTGATACTTATTTGAGATCATAGCCTTTTTATTCTATGAGTTTTAATTAAACATATTATTCTGATAGGATACCTAATTGAGAATAACTCATAATCTATGAGAATAAGGTTTATTTTCATTTAGTTTTGTGATTGAGAAACTCCAATTTTGGAAAAGAAAGTTTTATATGCACTTTTTTAAGAAGTTAAACACATATGTTGGCCCGGTGCTGAAGCAGGAGGATTACTTTACCTGGGGGTTCAAGACCAGCCTAGGCAATATAGTGAGACCTCGTCTCTACAAAAAAAAATAGCTGAGCAAGGGTGCACATACCTGTAGTCCAACTACTCAGGATACTGAGGCAAAAGGATCACCTGAGCCTAGGAGGTCAGGGCTGTAGTGAGCTGTGATCATGCCTGTGCAACAGAGTGAGACCCCCAACTCAAAGTAAAAACAACAGACAAACAAAAATGCTATGTGTTTAATAGGTAGCATAGCAGCTGTACTACTGATTTTTAAAGATTTTAAAATTTAGGCCCAAGTGCCTGTCTTAGTCTTTTTTGGGCTGCGATTACAAATTGCCATAGGTTGGGTAGTCTAAATAACAAACATTTATTTCTTATAGTTCTGGAGGCTAGGAAGTTCAGACTCAAGGGGTTGGCTGAGGAGCTTCTTCTTAGTTTGTAGACAGCAGTCTTCTAATTATATACTCATTACATAAGAGAGAAAGAGATTGGCTCTCATGTGTCTCTTCTTACAGGAGCACTAATCCTATCATGAGAGTGCCATTCTTGTGACCTAATCACCTCCCAAAGATATCACTTCCAAATGCCATCACATTGGGCATTAGGATTTTGACACATGAATTTGGGGGTCACAAGCATTTAATCTATCATTTACTTCATAGCAATGCCATTACTGTACTTGAATTTCTTCAAAGTGTATTATGTTAAATATTATCATTGCCTTGGAGGAACGGATTGTGTTTATGTTTTCAACTGTTGTCTTTGAAACAAAGTATCAGAATTAACTCATTAGTCCCACCATATAACAAAGTGTTTAACCAACATTTAAAAAACTAACTGGGCTGGCACTGTCTCATATCTATAGTCTCTGCTGTTTCATGCCTCTAATCTAACACCGAGAGGCCATTGCTTGAGCCCAGGAGTTCAAAACCAGCCTAAGCTACATAGCAAGACCTCACCTCTACACACACACACACACAAATTTAGCCGGGGTATGGTGGCATGTGCCTGTAGTGTCAGCTACTTGGGGAGGCTGAGGTTGAAGGATCACCTGAATCCAAAAGGTCGAGGCTGCAGTGAGCTGTGATCATGCCACTGCAGTATAACCTGAGTGAGACGCCCAACTCAAAAAAATAAATAAATAGCAGCCATAAAGAAAAACAATATCATGACCTTCACAATAACTTGGATGCAGCTGGAGACCATCATACTAAGTGAACTCTCACAGAAACAAAGAACTGAATACGGCATGTTCTCACTCATAAGCCGGCCCTGAATACTAGTCACATGAGCACAAAGGTGAGTCAGCAGACACTGGACACTGCTGGGGAGGGAGGGGGAGGAAAGAGGGAGAGGGGGACATGGCAACACACTGAGTACCTGGTCCACTATTGGAGAGAGAGGGCCAGCCAGAAGCCCAAACTTCACCGGCATGCAAACTTTTTATGTAGTAAATCCCTTCTTATACCCTACAATTCTAAAATAATGAATAAATAACTGTAAAAATAAAATTAAAAATGAACTGAAGCATATTTAGTCAATATCGTTGATCTTATCCATGGGTTCCATATCCTTGAATTCAACCAACTGAAGATTGAAAAAAAATTTTTTTTTACGTTTTCAAGCAAAGTTTATTTAGAAAGTAAATGAGAGACGGGGTGGTGGGGGGAGAGAGAGAGAGAGAGAGAATGAGAGAATGAGAAAGAGAAGATTCACCTCCCCAGGGGGGTGGGTGGGAGGCAGCCCAAGACCAAGGGAACATGGCAACCATAGCTCAAAGAGCCACGTGGAGAAAGCAGAGTTTTACAAAGCTGTGACCTATCTTGTGTTAGGTATTATAAGTACTCTAGAGATTAAGTGTATGAGAGCATGTGCATAGCTTATATGCAAATACTTGTGCCATTTTCTGTCAGGCATTTGAGCATCCACAGATTTTGGTATCTGAGGGAGTCTTGGAAACAATCCCCTGTGGATACCAAGAGACCATATACTACTTTAAAGTAATATCAAAGAGATGTTTGTATTAATAAGTGAAATATAAAATTATTTTTAAATATTTTATTTTATCTCTTTTTATATCTTTCTCTATCTTAAAATGCATGTTATATAAATTTATAATGTATATTATTTTATGTGTATATAATTAAGATAGTGGAGAGTATCTAAACTTTTTATTATGCTTTTTTTTTTTGAGTTGGAGTCTCATTCTGTCACCCAGGCTAGAGGGCAGTGGCATGCATGGCCACCGCAGCCTCAACCTGCTGGGCTCAGGCAATCCTTCCACCTCAGCCTTCCAAGTAGCTGGAACTACAGGCACATGCTACCACACCCAGCTTATTTTTTTATTTATTGTAGAGACAGGGTCTCACCAAGTTGCCCAGGCTGGTCTTGAACCCCAGGCACAGGCAGTCCTCTCTCCTTGGCCTCCCAAAGTGCTGGGATTGCAGACTGAGCCACCACACCCAGCCTATTATGCTTTTTTAAAAGCTCATTTCAAGCTAATATTTTTCACGTTTTCTTTATGATAAGGCACATATTTTGTTCCTTCATTTCAGACTATTTATATAATATAGAAGATATTTTTATAAAGAAAATATTAAAGAACAAGACTAACACAGTAATGTAGACAAATTACTTCAGGTCCTTTCTTCATGCTATGGGATACCTGTGAAATAACATTCTGATAGAATTTTTTCCTTTGCTCTTTTTTTATTGTCATAGAATTTCTGTTAGTACTATGAATACAACTAGGACAGTACTCATTAGGGATACTAGATTATGATCACTGTTCTCTGACTTAGGGATCAAGATCTTTTTTTTTTTTTTTCTTTTTGAGTTGGAGTCTCACTGTTGCCCAGACTGGAGTGCGGTGGCCGCTCCCGGTCACCTCAGCCTCGACCTGCTGGGCTCCGGCGATCCTTCTGCCTCAGCCTTCCAAGTACCTGGAACTACAGGCGCACGCTACCACACCTGGCTAATTTTTCTGATTTATTGTAGAGATGAGGTCTCGCCAAGTTGCCCAGGCGGGTCTCGAACCCACGGGCTCAGGCAATCCACTCACCTCAGCCTCCCAAAGCGCGGGATTACAGGCTGAGCCACCGAGCCCGGCTCAAGATCATTTTTATGCATTCTAGAAAGATTTTTAAATTTTAAGTTAAGGTAAAGAAGGAAAAAAAATTTTTTTACCTGAAATGCTTGTTTACCTAAAAGATTCATTTCTATAGACAACAGTAACAGATGAATCAGGCATTGATAGGTAAGACTTAGGAGGGAAAAGCTACTGTATATTTGGCCAAATGTATTTTTGGAATGCTGATGATAGAGGTATCTATTTTAAAATACGTTTCTTCCATTTTTGGCTATATTAATATCCTATTTTCTTCTTTCATAAAAAAAGTTACCTTATTAACAATATCACTTTGAGATTTTGTTTTTTCTTATCTTAAAAAAGCCAATTTGCAGCTTTTTTCATCTGTTGTATATTTTTCCAAGAGTTTTTATGTGTTTTCTTCTTTCTCACAGCAATCTCTGGGGTTAGGCAGACCTATCTGGCTCCAGATTGCCGAGTCTGCTTACAGATTCACTCTAGGCTCAGTTGCAGGAGGTGAGTGACATGTCTATGTGCTGTTTCAGATTTGTGTCCAGGTAATGTTATCTCACTAGACCAGGACAGATCAGGAGAGGTTCAGTTCACTGTTCCCGTGGGTCATGACTGCAGAGCTTTCTGAAGTGTTCTTTATTTTTACCTATGATCAGAGGACTTGTCATAGCATGGCTGTGGACCCTCTGGCTCCAGCCTGTCTTCAGGACAAAACCTTTGTAATGATGTGAAAGTCTGGGATGTAGTGCTGCACTCACCTAAATTATGCTGGTTAAGGCTGGTACAAAAAAGTGGAAAACAAGAGTGTTTATGAGGTCAGGTGTAGGGACAGGTAGGAAATTGGGATTTGGGATACAAATCTCAGAACCTCATGAAATGAAACAACCTCTCAAAGTGATTCATTTTTGCTTTTCTGCTTGTATTTTTCCCTTTCCCCTTTAGTTTAAGAATATCTAGACTTACCTGTACAATGACTACTTGTATACCTAATCCTGAATTGTACCTGACATCTTTAAAATTAAAAAAAATAATTAAAAAAAAAAATTACTAGACTTGAAGTTTATTTGGTAAAATGAATATCCCGTCTCTCCCTGCTTCCAGCCAAAATTTGAGAGACTGTTTTTGCTTAAATGCTCTATATAGAAAACGTGTAGAAACTGAAGCTGCTTTATTAAGAAGAACCTAGCAGATGTGATTGAAATGCTTATGGTTTTTCAAGACAAGCCTGAACTGAAGAGACTTTTTTTTTTTCAGTTGCAGTTTTAGAAATTGCAAAGCATGTTTTGACTTTCAGCGGTCAAAAAATAAAACATTGTAGTTCATGTAAATACTTTTTCAGTCCCTGAAATTCTAAAGCTTAGCCTTATTTTTTTAGAAACCAAATTCTAATGCATAGGGATAGGATCATGTTGAAATTTGTTTCCAGTATTATGGTCGTAACAAAGATTAATTTACCAAGATGCTTTAGCAAATGAAATTTTAAAATTACCACCTAGTATACGGATATAGTCATTTTAAGAAGTAACTGGCATAATATTTAGGCATTTAATGGAAAATGTTATACATGATAGGTTAATGTTGTTATAGAAAATTGAGTGCTGACAATCTAGTTTAGGGTATGGTTTGGTAATCCACTGTCTAATTTATGAACCTGAGATATCAAAGTACATTCATGACCATTCTCTGAAGTAGCTTTATTTATGGATCACAGTGGTTGCTAACCTGCTATTCCTAAACTGTATATGGGAGAAGGAAAAATAATAACATAAATTCTCTTGTGAGAATAGATACTGTATTTTATTTCCTCATCCTTTGAGATAAGATTTGTCATTCTTCTGGACACTCCATTTAATTGTGTCCTTTTTTAATTCTGAAAATTGTTCTGTTTGTAGCTGTGGGAGCCACTGCAGTGTATCCCATAGATCTGGTGAAGACCCGAATGCAAAACCAGCGTGGTACTGGCTCTGTCGTTGGGGAGCTGATGTACAAAAACA
>CAUYQG010242161.1:0-13666 GCA_963574415.1 Tarsius wallacei | reverse complement strand
ATCTGCTTTCAAAAGTATAGATGCATGCAAAACTTTCTCCCAGAAAATTGAGATTTAAAAAACAAAATTGCCTTTTAAGTAAAATCATGTATCTCTCCCTGTTGATTCCATATCTTTGAAATTGTGATTTATGCTACAGTGAACATTTGGGTGCAGGTATCTTTGTCATATAACAACCTTTGTTCCTCTGAGCAGATATCTAATAGTGGGATTGCTGGAGCAAATGGTAGATCTACTTTCGGTTGTTTGAGAAATCTTCATACTGCTTTCCATAGAGGTCATACAATTTACACTCCCACCAACAGTGTATAAGCATTCCCTTTTTTCCACATGCATGCCAATATCTGTTGTTTCTTGAATTTTTTTTTTAGCATTTTATTTTATTTCAATTTTTTATTTTATTTTAAATATGTGGGGCACAATTCAGGATTAGGTATACAAATGTTAATTATGCAGGTACCTTTGTTGATGAGTTGTCCCCGTTCCCCTGGCAGTTTCTGGCCATTCTAACTGGTATAAGGCAGTATCTCATTATGGTATTAATTTGCATTTCCCTGATGATGAGTGATGTTGAGCATAATTTCATGTTTGTAGGCCATTTGTATATGTTCTTTTGAGAGAAATTTGCTTATATTTGTCCAGTTTTTAATGTAGTTATTTGCTTTTTTTCTTGATGATTTTTTTTTAAGTTCTTTGTATATTCTGGATATTAGTCCTTTGTCAGATGCATAGTTTATGAATATCTTCTCCAATTCTGTAGGTTTCCTATTTGCTCTGTTGATTATTTCTTTTGCTCTGCAGAAGCTTTTTAGTTTAATTAAGTCTCACATATTTATTTTTGTTTTATTTGCAATTGCTTTGGGGGTTTTAGCCACAAATGCTTTGCCTAGGCCAATGTCCATAAGAAATTTTCTTAGATTTTCTTCTAAGATTTTTATAGTTTCAAGTCTGGCATTTACGTCTTTAATTCATCTTGAGTTAACTTTTGTATGTGGGGGAAATAGGGACCAAGTTTCATTCTTGTACATGTAACTGTCCAATTTTACCAGCACCACTTATTGAATAGAGTGTCCTTTCCCCAGTATATGTTTTTGTCTGCTTTGTCAAAGATCAGTTGGCTGTAGGTATCTGGATTTATTTCTGGATTCTCTATTTTGCTTCATTGGTTCATATGTCTGTTTTTGTACCATAACTACGCTGTTATGGTTACTACAGCCTTGTGGAATAATTTGAACTCCAGCTTTGTTCTTTTTGCTTAGAATTGCTTTGGCAATTCTGGCTTTTTTTTGGTTCCATATGAATGTTGAGATTTTTTTTCTAATTCTGTAAAAAATAACATTGGTAGTTTGATAGGGAATGCATTGAATCTGTAGATCACATTGGGTAATATGGTCATTTTAATGATATTGATTCTTCCAATCCATGAGCATGGGATGCTTCTCCATTTATTTGTGTCCTCTACAATTTTTCATCAGAGCTTTATAGTTCTCTTTGTAGAGATCTTTCACCTCATTGGTTAAATATATTCCTAGGTATTTTACCTTTTTGGCTGCTATTATAAATGGAATTGAGTTAATGATTTGATTCTCAGCTTGGTTGCTATTGGTGTATAGCACTGTTACTGATTTGTGTGTGTTAATTTTCTAACCTGAAACTTAATCAAATTCATTTATCAAGTCCGGGAGTCTTTTGGAGAAACTTTAGGATCCTCTAGGTATAAGATCATATTGTTGGCACACAAAAATAATTTGATTTCTTCTTTTCCAACTTGGATATGTTTTATTTACTTTTCTTGTCTGATTGTTCTGGCTAGGATTACCAGTACTATGTTGAATAGGAGTGTTGAAAGTGGGCATCCTTCCTTGTTCCAGTTCTGAAGGAGAATACATTCAACTTTTCACCATTCAGTATGACATTGGCTGTGGGTTTGTTGTATACGGCTTTTATTATTTTAAGGAATATTTCCTCTTTGCCTGTTTTGCTGACAGTTTTTATCATGAAGGAATGCTGGATTGTATCAAATACCTTCTGCATCTATTGAAATGATCAAATATTTTTTTATTTTTAATTATGTTTAAGTAGCGAATCATGTTTATTGTCTTATGTGTGTTGAACTACCCTTGTATCCCTGGGATAACACCCACTTAGTCAAGTTATATTATTATTATTATTATTATTATTTGCTGTTGAATTCAGTTTGTAAATATTTTGTTGAGGATGTTCATGTCTACGTTCATAAAGGATAGTGGTCTGTAAGCTTTCTCTTTTGTTGTGTCTTTTCCTGGCTTAGGAATCAGAATGATACTGGCTTCAGAGAATGCATATATACTTTTGAAGGCAGATCAATTTGTAAATACAATCTTTCCTCAGCAGCTGTGGGGATTGGTTCCCAAACCCCCTGCAGATACCAAAATCCAAGGATTCCCAAGTTTCTTATATAAAAGGGCATAGTATTTGCATATAACCTATGCACATCTTCCTGTGTAATTCAAATCATCTCTAGATTTTTATAATACCTAATGCAATGTAAATGCTATACAAATAATTGTTATACACTATTGTTTAGGGAATAAAGACAAGGAAAAATGTCTCTACATGTTCAGTACAGAAACAGCTACCAATTTTTTTTCTGATTAATTTTTATGTAAGGTTGATAGAATCCATGGATGCAGGACCCACAGATATGGAGGGCTGCCTCTATATCAGTATAAGCACATGCATTTTTTTCTGATTTTGAACTGATATTAATATGTAAACAAATTCTGTTTATTTAGAAAATTTGGGGATGAGGGACAATGCTTATTGATCCAATCATTCAAATATTTAATCTGTAAACTTCGGTCATACTCCCTCAAAATACAAAGCTTTAAAAAAAAAAACTTGTCACAGTAAAGCACAAAATGTTCATTTTTAGAGATCAGGGATGATGGATCATACAAGGCCAGACCTTATACCATTCACAGTTCACTAGGTCATGTCATGGAAGAGGGAGATATAACTGACATAGGATTTGTGGTTTAGACTGTGATAAAAACCATTTTTAAAAGTTTTCTATCATTAGTCTTCTTGACCATAAAGAGAGGTTTCTTGAGGTCATATGTGTATGTTACACATCACTTAGAGTCTGAATTACTGGTAAGAGCTATTTATGAGCAACTATGTGGCAAAAATACTACATGAATTGTGGAAGTAGCCTTCTCTGTTTTCTTCTCTCAACATGACTAATAATCTAATCTTAACAAAACTAGGTGTCTTCTTCTTTTATAGTTAAATACTCTTGCTGATTTTACTTTTGACATATTTGGGTATGTCTAAACATTGACATTGGGCTCTGAACATATGGCTAAGATCAGAGTTTCTAATTGGGGACTTCACTGGGGAGAATTCTAGTGCTCTGTTCAGTTTGTATAAATATCTTCCTTCAGTAAACTTCCATGTTTGTGATGTGATATGAACCACATATTTTGCTGCTTTTAAATTTTGCCTTTAGTGGGGTTTTTTGTTTTTGTTTTTTGAGTCAAGGTCTTACTCTGTCATCCAGGCTGGAGTGCAGTGGTGTGATCATGGCTCACTACAGCCTCAGTCTCCTGAATTTAGGCAATTCTTCCACCTCGGCCTCTCAAGTAACTGGAGCTGCAGGCACATATCACCATGCTCAGATAATTTTTTGATATTTTTGAAGTGAGGTCTTGCTATGTTGCTCAGGCTGGTCTTGAACTCCTGGGCTCAATCCAACCTTCTGCCTCAGCCTCCCAAAGTACTGAGATTACAGGTATGAGCTACCATGTCCATCCTTATAAAGATTTTTATGTAGGAAGCCTTACATGCTCAACTGACAGAGAAGGAACAAAGATTTCTGTATTTATATCTCTGTGAGCTGTTTTTTTGGGAATAATCCCAAAACAGGTTCTAGAGATGTCCTCGGAAGGAAATAATCAGTGTTGTGGAAAAGAGATAGTTCAAAGGTGCTGTGTGTGGCGTGAGAATATCAGAATTTGGCTTTATGCACAATGGGTTTGACTTTTCAAAGTATCCCAATGAGCATTTATGAAGTGTCTGTGTTATGGAAGGCACTATGTTAGATATTGTGTCAGGAGTAGGGCACAAATACGAAGATAGTATGTCTCTTACCAACCAGGTTTTTTCACTTCATTGAAAAAGAGCTACACATTTAAACTGCTAAACTATCACAAAACACCCTCAAATGCAAAAGGAACTACCATTAGTATCCAAAGCCATAAAGTGCTATGGTTAGAGGCATAGGGAGATAAAAATCCCACAGGGGATGATTCTAACAAAAGAGTCAAAAAAAAAAAAAAAGAAAGAAATACTAGGCAAACTCACTTTCTACAAAATAGAAGTCAACATATGGTTAAAAAGTGGAAGAAGAGAATATATATAAGAAACCATTGGAATGTTTTGCCTAAATGGTACTAGAAACTTGCATGTTTTGAAATATCCTAAAGTTTTATTGATTTTTATTCCACTATTTGGTAACCCATAAGCAATGTTATCCATGACTGACTTGGCTATAGAAAAGTCTGTGTGTTTAGATTAATTGCTTTGTCAGGCTTGTTTCCTGGGGATACACACTTCTGTTTTTAATAGTCTATATTTAAGCTATCCCAGAGATGCTATCTTGTGTCAAAACAACCTAATAGAATGGTTCACTGCTCTCCAAGAGTCACTCCCCCCAGGTTTAAATATTCTCTCTGACCAAATCTACATATATAAAAATGTTTTTAACATTTAAAATATGCTAATGTGGTAAGCAACAGTTCAATCAAGCCAGTGGTCAGAGATCAATCTGACTCAGAGTTCAGACGCTTGCATAACAAAGCTGGCAAATTCATGGTCGCTCTCTCTTTTTTTTAAGTTCCTTTAGAGACCAAATGAGATAAATTGCTATCTGACCCATTGCTTGGGGATAAACATTAAATGGTTTATCTGGGCAACCCAATCACCTCCAGCCAGAGTGGAGAATTGGCCTAAATAATGAAGGTGTGTGTCATTCATCTCTTTGTCTGTCTCCTGGTAACCTTGACAGGAATGAGTGGAGACATGCTGATTTGTATACACTCAATAATTCAAGGTGTTTGCTTATCTTGCCTTGTCAGATGCTGCTCATCCCAAGTCTATGTTACCATCTAATTAGCCATTTTTTTTTTTACTTTTCTTCTTCACATAAGGCTTTCTTTTTTATTTCATGAATTTAATTTGCAACCAGTCTTGCTGTTATCAAATGTCACACTTTTTTCATTTGTTAACATGTTTATTCTTTTTTTATTCATATCCTTGATATGTTCTCCCCCTCCATTTTTTGGTTCACTCTCAATGTAATAATCAGTTTGATTTTGCTTTCTAAAATATAAATGAAGCATCATACTAAACACATCATTCCTCAACTGTGCTTGCTGAAATCAGATGCAATATATTTTTGCTTCTAAGTTCTTTCTCTGGCAAATTTTCATCAACTTTTCAGGCTTTTAGTGCTCTTTATAGAATCCTATGCTTTTTTCTGCACTGCTTGAGGGCTAATACTAGTTCTTACAAGTAAAAAAAATTAGAACTGCTTGTCAATATTTCTGGTTCTCCTCTCGCTTTTTTTTTTTTTTTTTTTTTTTGAGTTGGAGTCTCACTCTTTCGCCCAGGCTGGAGTGCAGTAGCATGCTCACAGCCACCCCAGCGTTGACCTGCTGAGCTCTGGAAATCCTTCCACCTCAGCCTTCCAAGTAGCCAGAACTACAGGCACGTGCTACCATGCCCAGCTATTTTTTTTTTTATTGTAGAGACAGGTCTCACCATGTTGTCCAGTCTGGTCTCCAACCCGGGGCCCTAGGCAATCTTCTTTCCTCGACCTCCCAAAGTGCTGGGATTACAGGCTTGAGCCACCATACCCAGCTGGTTCTCCTCTTCTTGAGACATCGAGGGGGTCTGTCCTTTTCTAAATATTAGGAGTTGGCATCACCCTGTGATTCTCCTTGACCAATGAACACAAATGGTAGAAATATTTAACAGTATATATAAAACTCTCCCGTATAATACGTTGCTCTGTCTCTCTGGCCAGGAAAGCAATGCAAAACTGAATCATTTTATGAAAAGTAGCTGTCCTAGAGTCTGGAAGATTTGCAGGAAACCTTGGGTAAGTGAAAAGTAAAAGTTTGCTATTTTAAGTCATTGAAATTTGGGTGTTGTTTCTTATTTCAACATAGCCTAGAGAGTCCTAATTCATACTCTATATTTACAATTAATCTGCAAAAGTATTTATTTAGTGGTCTTCTGTCAGTCATAAACAATATGTGCCCAACATTATGCAATGCCACAGGGAAGTATAAGAGAAACTCTGCCATACGTGAGGTCTTAACCTCACCAAGAAGACAAGGCTGACAGACACAAAACAATTTGCAAGCAAGCCTGGTAAGTGTGTGACTAAAGAATAAGTTGTAAGGTATAGTTTCTAAGTACCAGCAGATCATGAAGAAGGTTAAATGCTTAAATGAGTTGAAATGGACCATCACCAGGAAAGAAGGCATTCCAGGAGATGGAAGAAAAGGCAAGGCAAAAAGCAAAGATGACACTATGTAAGATATGTGGTGAGACCGAAGAGTGATCAGTGAGACTAGGTGAAAAAGAAGCTCCACATGAACAGGAAGGGTTTCTAGCCTGATCCTCATTGTTCTCCATTTCTTTCACAAAGACATCTTTTTTCCTCAAATGAGCTGTGATTAACTACAGTTCAAGAAATAGGTTTTCTTCACTTCATCACCAGCACCAGTCATGCTTTTGACTTCAGAATGATTCTGTTTCCTGAGATCAGAAGGGCCCAGAGATCCTACAAGTATTAAAAGGACCGACCTAAGCCCTACATACAAAGAGCTCACTGGACACACCTATTGATTCCTAGGAACTTACAGTCTAAGCTGAAAAACGTGCATGAAAATGACAAGTTAACCATGGAAATCCATGACACCATATGAGAATTGGTTCCTTCAGTGCTCACTAGTAATAACAAACCCACTGCCAACCTCTCCAGTAAAGGCTACCACACAGCTCTCCACCTCCCACTCAGTCTGCTGTGCGACCCTTTCTCAGTTGTCCCTCCTGAGAGCTGAGGGTCAGACAATACCTCTTTTGTTTGGATTCTTTCCTTTGGGTATCTAAAACTCTTTTCTCTGCAATCTAGTGGGCTTTTTGGCAACAGCAACATTTAAAGCACAGAAACAATTACTTAAAAATCTGCTATAGTTATAATACAGGGGCAGGGGGAGGGATACAGGGAAGCAGGATCTTAGATGACTTTGAGAATTTCTTAATTTCCTTCAAAACTATGGAAAATGGCTCTAGAAATGTGCTTTTCTTCCCACATGGTATAGCATTACAGTTGCATACGCAATGGTTTGGACTAGCTAATGCAGTCTGAAAAAATGAAAATTAAAAATCAGCGAAATTACACAGACAAGCCTCACAACCAGGTCCTGAGGGTAGTGGATGGTACCTCACTTAGTCCCTTCTATCTATATTTTTAAAAATCACAACCAGATTCTGTTTGGGATGTATGGCTTTTGACTCTGTCACATTCTTTCTGTTTATATTTTATATATTTCACATTTGTTTTAGAATAATTAATATTTTTGGAGGAAATTTATTTTCTCTTTCAGAAATAGTCTCTGTGTAATCTTTAAGATAAATGCTGGAAATGTGGTTGAGGGCTGTAAGTGGCACCTAAGTTCCCATTCTTTCTTAAGTAAATCCCTCCTAATGGCCCCCATGATTTAATCTGATGGTTGCACTGCATGGAAACAATTGGATCCTCATGGTCCCTCTTCTATTTCTCACTTTAATAACTCCTCACTCCCACATACGTGTGCATATGTTTAAACTCACATATACTAGGAAGAATACAAGCCATCTTTGACTTCTGTTAAGACTGTCTTTCAAGGGAGCAATGTTTTTACCTGTCCAGCATTCAAGGCCTCAAAATTCACTGGAAGACCAGACTTTATTTTACAAGATGCTTTTGATCAGCTGGACACAGGCTCACCATTGGATCCAAACCAATGACCCAAGTCTCAAGTGCTTCATCTATTAGACTTGCATAATCACCCAGCTTAGCTGTGCATTGTCCATTTTAATTAAGGGTGTGCTACACCCATTAGAGAAAGTTTATGAGCCAGACACTGAACTTATCTGTGCATGTGCCAATCCTACAAATGGAGCTTTAGCACCTCCAAAAGAGTAAGAATAATAATAAAAATAACAATAATAATAATGAAAACTCTGTCTCCTTGAATACCAACCTCCTGCTAAGTGCCCTTTCTCTGTTTGAATTTCTTGCTAATTCAATGCCATTAAAATAGATTCTCTTAAAGACTCTGTTCTGTCAAACACAAAAAAGAGAGATATATAGAGTGTGGGATTTAATTATCACTGCTCTATATCTCCAAATGTGAGTTTTTCTGAGTAATAATTGCCCAAGTTTGTCTTCAAAAGGCATTTTAATAGTGTTAATACTAGTAAATATTGCTCATTTTGATACTGATGTGCCGTTTTAATGGTTCCCATGGTTTCTAAAAGTCATTTCTTATCGTTTTACTGTAGAAAGAATCTTACTTTAATTATGTCATAATTGTTTGGAAGCCATAGAATCTTAATTAATGCCAATGGCTTCAAGGCACAAACCAAATGTAGAGTTTATATTCATGTTTGTTTCTTCATCTCTTCCAGACCGGGAAGAGATGCCTCATGGGCTTTTTCAAACCACATTCATAGATGTTTTTAAAAGATTCTTGTGATGTCATTCTTCTATTTTTCTAAGTCAGATTTTCTCAGCTTCACCTCAGATTTTAAAGGTTAATATGGAATCAACATTCAATCTTCACAGGGAAATCTTTATCTCAAGAATACAGTTGTTCACTCTCCTAGTAAAAACAGAAATTTCCAATTGCTCCTTAGGGTGAATGGGATGAACTCCAAATGTCTTCCCTTGGAATCCCATGACAACCGCCAGCCAGCCACACTCTCTTCTTTCGAAAAACCACCCCCACTAACACACCAACAACTTGTTCTATGGATTCTTTCCCATCAACACAGCTGTTCACTCTCTTTCCTCTACCAGATTCTTACCATGGCCTATTTCTAGTCTCAGAATCTCTCTTGCCACATCATACCAAAGCACACATCACTCCGCTACCCTAACACCAGGAGTTAGAGATTGAATTCATTTACATCCATAGCTCTTTAATCTCTTAAAATCGCTTAATAGAAAAGACCAGGTCTTAAAAACCTTTGGGTTTTTCATGGTGTTTTGCATAAGACCTTGCTTGAAGCAAGTGTTTCTTAAATATTGATTTAGTGATAGTCTATAGACTTTCCCCTTAGGATCTAGCAAGGTTTCAAAGCTATACTAAAAACTATATTCCTGTTTGGTACCAAAGGACAAAGATAGAGTTTCTTTCTCCTAGAAGAAGAGAGTTAAGAGTGTCTTGAGTATATGTATTTCTATATTTAATAGAAAGAGGAAGTTTATGCCAAGAAATTTTAATTATATTTTTTAGAATCCCACAACCAGTGGGTAGCAGAGCTGTAACTACATCACAGGTTTCCTGACTCAAAATGTTAAAGTTTTTTCTTGTAATATACACAAGTATTACATTAATCACTTTCATTCTGCTATTCCAAGTATCTGTTTGATTGTCTTAGTCAAATCCCCATTATGCATGCTAGCTGGTAAGCAATAAATAGCTATATGGAAACCACTGCTAATCTAACATTTCATTTTCTCTTTAGCTTCAATCTCCTACACAAACTGAAATTCAAATAACAACAGTTCATTTATCTGAATTGATTTGCAAAGGACTTTAGGTTTTGACTGAAATAGAGAGGGAATGTGTGCTTGGGCTCCTGGGGAGTGAGGCAGTGAGGACAGTAAAAGGGCAGAGGAGAAAAGACAACAGAAAGGACAGCATGAGCTCTGTCCTTGGTTCAGTTCTGTGACCTGATGCCTGATTGTAGTCAGTAAAGTTACTGATTTCACATGAAGAACCAGCAGTCCTGTGGAGGTCAGGATGAGAAATGATGATGAAGCGTCGTAGAAAAGGATGATATCCTCAATCTCTTGGAAATCAGCCCAGATGAAGAACTATATAATTTAGTGGCTTTGGAAGGGAGACAGTCCTATCCTCTCAGACACTGTACTGCCTGGGTTGGCCATGGTAATCATGAGAGGGTTAAGGCCCCTCAAGTGTTCTTTAGATAGAAAATATGAGTCCAGTGAGGAAGAATATGGAAGGCAGGAGGATGTAGCAGATGGCACACAGTGCAGCCACAGACTGAGGAGACCAGACCAGTGGATTACGCTGAGCAGAGTACATTTGTAATGCAGGAGACGTCTTCAGATGGATGGAGTTGGGGGGATATCTGGTACACCAATTCTGATGACCTCCTTCTATCCACAGATTTGAGAGACTTGGGACATTTTCATTATACAGTATAATTAATGCCCCAAAAGGGACTGAAGAGTCCTACTAGATACTAGAAGCAGAGCTACAGAAGTGATGAGGTTTTTCCCTTTAGTGCTCTCAATTTACCTTGGTGGCTATTGTAGCAAATTTAGTCGTTGCCTCAGTATTGCCTCCTGAGGATGTGTCAGCCTGACCCTTCTGTGGGGGAGCAGAAGTATGTGAACAAAAGGGATTTCTAAAGTTCTAAAGATACCTTTTATCATCATGCCCTAGGCCTCAATCACTACATTTACAATCCAGGAACAAAGATTCCTCTTAAGATGAATTAAAGATTTCGAAAATAAAAGGACCACAATCATAATTGCTATAATCAATGTAAGTCACTAGCTAGGCGCCCTATTGAAAATTGCTGGTACATGGGATAGCTTTCAAAACAAAGTTGTATCAGAATCAACTTTGGGGAGCAGGTATATGAGAATTATTATGAGCACATTTCTAGACTGTTATCTTTCCTCGTGTTTACCATCCATTATCTGCCTTTGTTCTGGTTCATGCTAGTCTTTTTATAATCCTTTTTTAAAAATACAAAATCAATACAACTTTAATTACAAAAAGCCCGTGGTGCCTCTTGAAAAAACAGGACAAACAAAAAAAGGACATTTTGAAAAGGGGCTAGTGATCTAAGAAGCGTGACCTCAGGCCATCCTATTTCTAAGGGGTGATGTTGTTGATCTGTTGTTCCCATTATAATGATTTACACAACCATAACTGGCACCTTTTGTTCTCCACCAGGCTTTGTGTACGGTAAATGGAGAATTGCATACCAACCAGGGGTTTGACATTTACAATGCTTTGTAGCATAAGATAGAGTCACATCTGGGCAAACATTGTCCCTGGTGGTTAGTGGCTCATATCATCTGTGCGTAGTCTGGCTGCCAAAATGATGAGCACTCATTAGAAATGTCCCATTTACTCCCAGAACCAAATAAAAGCGCAAACTAATCTGAAATGAACATTCGTAGGGTATGTATATGTGTGAGCTTAATTTGTGTGCTGGCTTCTTCCAGGGGCACCCAGAAGCTTGTTTTTCCTTTGACTATTGTTTATATCAATGTCCTGTATCAATGTGAGCATAACAATGCAGAAAACCTAATTCTTGATCATGTGCTTTAGCCTGAGCCAAGGCCCATTATACAAAATAGCCAGATGAAACTCTTTTGCTGATATTGAATGCAGAGATGCTGTTAAAAACTTGGTTCACTACTTGACTCATGTCAGGTTTATGAAGACCACTGGATAAATTATTCCTGAAAATGAGAAATAAATAGGCTTTCCCTGAGCAACTGGACTTTTTGTTTATTTGTTTATCTGTGTTAACTATTATACATCAAACACCTGACTATGCATTCATCTGTGGGTCACCTATTAGAAAGATGACACACAATAACCTATCGCAAGTATAATATAACAGGGAACTTAATAGCAATAACTTGTATGTGTTAGTCTCACCGTTGAATTCATCTTATTTTCTGTTATAATTTTCTGTCTTCTAATTTTTCATTCTTTATGCATTTATCTTGCCAAATTGTGAGTAATTTTTTTAGTCACTTTAGATATTTTTATGGAACAAGGTAGATGTAAATACCTAAAACAAGGTAAAACAAAACAAAATAGGATGAAACTGGTTTTTGACCTCAAGGAGCCCATAAATTACTTTTGGTGGTTGTATAAATTTAGAGAAAGATAAAGATATAAGAAGGGTTCTAGTAAGTGCAAATATATTCTCAACATTTAAAGCAATAGTACCTGAGAGGATGGGAGATTAATCTGGGTTGTAGAACTCAGGGGAAATTCATAGTTGGGGTGGAATTTCCTTCTAAATACCGTAATTTCTAGTTGGTTTTATAATACTGAGTGGTACATAAACACCCAGACATGAAACTACACATGATATAAATAAGTAAGGGAGTATGCTTCTAGCTAGGCAGACTAGGGAAGTTAAAGGTTATAAACATTCAAAATTTCTTGTGTCATTCTCATGGTGCTGTGGTTTGAATGTCTTTTCCCCTCCAAAATTCATGTTGAAATTTAATCTCCAAAGCAACAGTCTTGGGAGGTGTGGCCTTTGGAAAGTGATAAGTTGTGAGGGCTCTGTCCTCATTAATGGGGTTAAGTGCTTTTGTCAAAGGGCTTGCCAGAGAGAGTTTGTCTTTTTTGCCCTTCTACCTTCTGCTGTAAGGACACAGCATTTCTCTCCTTTAGAGGACTCATCATTCAAGGTGCCATCTTTGAAGCAGAGACAGGAAACTCACCATACAAGCAAATCTACTGATGCCTTCATCTTGGACTTCCCAGAGTTTAGAACTGGGATAAATTAACTTCTGGGATTTTCTTTTGTAGTATTGTTATTAATTACGCAATCTGTAGCATTTTGTTTCAGCAACACAAAGCAAACTAAGACTCATTGTCTTGACTAGCATCCTCTTTGATCTTATTTTAGACCCAATTTTAGCATACATTTTTTGGTTCTCCATTCACAATAGATTAGAAGCAGTAAGAACTCTGACAAAAGAAAATGACAGTCAGGTAAGAGTGAAAAAGAGAAAAGAAAAAAGCAGAGACAGGACTCCTGATAAAGTTCTCTCTGTGATGCAAATATACCTTACAACTCAGTAACCCTGAAAGCAGCAATATTTTCCAAATTTTAGTATCGGGTCTAACAAGAAATGGGTTTACATGCTAGTCAATCAATTTTGCTTAAGAATTGGTCATATGCATTATATTGAATAACATAGAAAAAAAAATAACTAGTAAATTGCTCTAAACAGATGACCAATACCTCCATTTTCTAATCCACCAGTATCTCTGCAACTATTTTCACCACCAATTGTGTAATGACATTCTTAATGCCATCACCATTATCCAAAATTTTCCAGTGCTGCTATTCTACACTTGTATCCACAGTGTCTCATGGTAATATCATGGTAATGTCAAAAAGAATAGATCTTTTAGCTTCTGACTTTTCCAGTTTTATAATCCTGAAGCCATTGTCTTAGTTCTCAATCAGCCTTTGAATAAGTGAAAGGGATCAAATGACAAGGAGGAAAGCAAAATACAGAGCTATAGTAACGTGTGGGCAAAGACAAGCTGGGTTAAACATCTACATATCAGCATCCCAACCTGTACAATATTCTCCCCTCGGCTTT
>CAUYQG010242160.1:0-27842 GCA_963574415.1 Tarsius wallacei | reverse complement strand
ATTTGGAGTTGATCATACTCAGTGATCTATCACAGAAACAAAGAACAGAGTACCATATGTTCTCACTCATAAGCGGACCTTGAACAATTATAATACTATAAGAAAGCATTTGGCAGTAATGGGAAATTGTCAGGGGTGGGGGGTGGGATTGGCAGTTGAGGGAAACTGCTAGGGGAGGGAGGGGCATACCTCATCAATAAGGGTACCTGCATAATCAATGTTTGTATACCTAACCCTGAATTGTATCCCACATCTTTATAATTTTTTTAAAAAAGAATTTTATAGCTTAACTCCGAAAAAATATATATGTAGATATTTGTTTATGTTAACATCTTCTACCATAAAATGTACACAAATTTATTATAAAAAGTTAAAATTTATCAAAACCTAAGCACAGATACACTTACAGACCTGACATGGCACTATTCACAGTCAAAATAAATGTAAACAAACATAAAGATGGAGTATTAAATTATAACCATATAAAATTAACTGTAGTACATACTTTACTACTGTAATAATTTCATGGCTACCTCCTGTTGCTATTGCAGTAAGCTCAAGTGTTGCAGTATCCACTTAAAATGCCATGTGACACCAGTCATCTCCCAGTGTGCAGTTTGTCTCTCCAGTAAATTGCTATCAGAGTAAAAAGCAACCTCACGTGGTTCTCACATATCTTTCATCATGTTTGTTGCAACAGCATAAATCTTAAATAACGCCATAGTACCCATACAAAGGGCCACTAGTGATGCTGGAAATGTGGAATTGCTCCCAAGAAGCAGAGAAAAGTCATTACATTACAAGAAAAAATTGAATTGCTTGACATGTACCCTGGGTTGAGGTCTTCAGCTGTGGTTACCCATCATTTCAGACAGACTATTCGTCTAATAAACAGCCAATGTAAACAGACAATATCAATAAATACAATATAGTAAAAAAACAAAACAAAACACTCCCCACACAACCCTCTCTACTCTTTTAACTTCTGCTGACCTGATGCAGATGAATACAGACTTCAGAAGCTATAGTTGAAAGTAACAGAGACCCATAAGGAGTGGAGCCTGGACTCCAAACCACTGTTTGAATTAGAGCTGTTTGCTTTGAAACTTCTACTGAGTGTATTTATGGGCATAAGACACACACACACACACACTCTCTCACACACACATATTGAGAACGCCCCTAAAAAATTGGAATTGTTTTTTGGAGAGTGGGCTCCTTGTAGTCCATGATTCCTTCATTAGGTCAGCGTTCTAGGAACCCGACATCAGTTTACCTGCCAGCATTGTTGTGAGAGGTTGCATTCGGATTCAGTGAATCTTTTTTTTTTTTTGAGATTCTTTCAGCACCTTTGCCCATTTCACATGGGTGATTTATGAGCAGACCTGCCCACACTGCATTGAGTATTTAGCAGTTTTTGACAAAGAGTGGCACTACTTCAATGCCCCATCCTCTCTATTCACCCCATCTTTCCCTGAGAGACTTTTTATGGTTTTCCAGAATGAAAAACATCCTCAAAGAGAAACATTTTGCTAAAATGGAAAAGGCGAAACAAAAAAATGGCAGAAGCACTAAAAGGCATCAAAATTGACGAGTTCAAAAACAGTTTTGAACAATGGAAAAAGCATCTCTATAGGTATGTTGCATCAAACGGAGAGTACTTTGAAGGCGACTGAAATTTGAACATGTAATAATAAATACATGATTTTTTACAATTGAATTCCAGTTTCCAGGTTTTTTGGAGAGATATAGCTCCAAAATACATATTCCATTTCATACTGCTATAGCAGAATACTTGAGACTGGGTAATTTATAAAGAACAGAAATGTATTTCTTACAGTTCTAGAGACTAGGAAGAAGAAGGTTGAAGGGCTGGCATCTGGTGAGGGCCTTCTTGCAACATCATATCATAGTGGCAGGCAGAAGGGCAAAAGGGCATACTCATGAGCAAGAAAGGATGCTAACTTCCGTTTTATTAGAAATTCATTACTATGATAACTAACTCAATCCTAGGACCAGGGCATTAATCCATTCATGAAAGCAGATGTTTCATAAACTAATCATTTCTTAAAAGTCCCACTGCTCAACATTGCTGCATTGAGGATTAAGTTTCCAACACATGAACTTTGGGGGATACATTCAAACCATAATTTTTATATATATATTTATACATATATAATATATACAATGTATACATTTTATAATCATATATTAAGTAATATATGATTATATAAATACATACTATATATAAATGTGTATATAATGTAAATAACTATATATGATAATTATATATTATAATTTAATATATAATTATGTTATTACATACATAGTATAATATATAGCACTATATATATATAAAATACTACATATAACCATGATATATAACATTTTATATTATATTTATATACAAAGTCATGTACTCCATAATGACGTTTTGATCAGTGACATCACATGTCACTGGGACCTTTGGTTTCCCATATAGAAAGTATATGAAGCATATAAAATGTATGCACATATATATATATACATAAATGTACTATTTAGGTTTGTATAAGTACATTCTATGATGCTTGCACAAAGACGAAATCACCTAACAAGGCATTTCTCAGAATGTAACTCAGTCGTTAAGTGATGCATGACTGTATAAACTCATGAGAGCAGCTAATCTGAGAACTACACTAGGATCAAACTTTTAGAATTGCAGTACAAGGTCAGAGTGAACAGGCAATGCGACCACTTTGATGATGAGTACTGAGCATTTACCCAGTGCTTTTACATCCTCAGTGACTAAGGACAGGATTGGTGCCAGACATCAAGATGACACTGCAGCCTGCAGATGGAGATCAAGTGACTATAATGGTGTAGGAAAGAGCATCACGGGGCAAGAAATATGGCAGGTTTTGACAGCCGCCTCTCAAGTTACTTCTTTGTAAATATTTCCAGGTGGCAGCTAAAGGCAGATTCAGCCCAAGATTCTCTGCTGAGCTATGAACAGCCCCTGCTAAGGTACAGTGGCACCACAGACTACCTCTGGCCCTAAGACTTTGTCTCTAACGTCTTTGTAACACCAGGTTCATGCTGGTCTTGTATAGGCCATGCTCATCTCCATGACCCTTCTGTGTTCAACATCAGGGCAGCTAACTTCATAATCCTTCACTGGATTTTTCTTCCCAGCTTACATCTCCAAGAAGATTATAGTCCTGTAATATCTTTCTTCTTCCCTATTTACTACAGGACTGTGTCTAAATGTGATTAGATTTACTCCATGCCAGTGCTTCTTGTGTCTGGAATCACAAACTGCTAAAAGGTAAATCGAGAGATGTTCAACAATTTTGCCTTCCCGTCTTGCCTTTTTATTTCTCTCCGAAGCCCAAGCAGCATAAGTTAAAACCAATTTATTTCCTTCTCAGCCAGACTCCGCAGCTATTACATTGGGGGTTAAATGGTTTTCACTCTCCTAAAATGGTTAAGATGCTTGTGTTATTGGGTTACTTCAGCTCCCTGTGATCCAAATCCTGTTGCCAGCGAAGGTCACCAAGAATTTGGAAGCAAAGTAATGAAGTCTTAGGGGCACTGGTTTTATTTAAGTAGTGTCAGCACATCATCAGTGATGGAAAACCTACAAGTTCTAATATCTCTTCTGGATTCTTGGAGCCCAAACTGGGATTAGAAGAGTTCAAGATAGGATTTTA
Source organism: Tarsius wallacei (assembly GCA_963574415.1). Taxonomy (NCBI): domain Eukaryota; kingdom Metazoa; phylum Chordata; class Mammalia; order Primates; family Tarsiidae; genus Tarsius; species Tarsius wallacei. The sequence goes on along the minus strand of CAUYQG010242160.1, from coordinate 24,150 downwards.
TTTCCCACTAGAAATGTAGCTTCTATTCTTAGGTTCACATCCAAAGACACAGAAGATCAGGGCTGCCAAGGGCCCTTCAGGATGCTGTAGTAGCATCAACCCTAGGAACCCTAAAACTGCCGAGATATGGCCCCTTTTGTCCTGTTCTTCAACATTTTAGAGAAGGAGATTTTGAGAACTTTTCTGTATAGCTTGTCTACATACCAATCCTGAAATTTAGGGCCTTCTCCATTATGTCGAACTCTAATCCTTCCTGTTAAATCTCTACTTGTCCTACCCTCCTTTTCTCCTCTTTACTGTTCAGCATTAGTAAAGAAATCCCTCAACAACCATACCCTATTTAAATTTAATCTCTGCTTCCCTAGATGAAGAATGCTACAATTTGGCTTCAAAAGGGAAACACCATACATTTTGTACCTAGAAAGCCTCATTCTCATAGTTTTATGCTTTTTTTCTTATACTGTAAATATTGAAGTACAATTTTAGGAGAATTCGAGATTTGAGGTGTTGGTTACATTTTACTGGCTTTTACTGCTCTTTTAAGACAGAGGGTGGAGTATGTCTTCAGTGCAAATGGTGCTAAGATATTGAACCCCGTGCTCCAATACAAGAAACAGAAGAGGAAGTAAATACCCAGCAACAGGGAGCAGTGAATTGGCTAGATCAGTAGCAGAAGCAGCAGCAAGGATCTCAGGAACTGCTTTTTGCCAGTTGCTGAACATTTTCACTCAGCCTCTGCTCAGGGTGCCAGGGTGATATAATCAAGTATATGATTATGATCTTACTTATTTCTCACCTAGATCACGTGTCAGTTCCTCATTTCCTGGCTTTTCCCCTAGTTTATATTCTAAAATACCTTTCTAGTGCCACCTTCCTGTTTAATAAACTTCAATGGCTCCTCATTGCTTTTAAAATAAAACTACATATACAATTAGCTATAATACAGTAAGCTAATAATAACTGGCATTTATTGAACCCCTTTTTAAGTACACTTTGCTGTGTGCATTATATATGATACCTAAATCTCACAATTACTCTGCAGAGTAGGTATTATTATTTCTATTCTACAGTTAAGATATCTTAGGCTCTAAGACATAAGGGGCTCACTTAGGGCCAAAGACCTATGAAGTGGTGAAACCAGACTTTAAACCCAGGTTCTTTTGATTCTGAGGTCATTACATTCATAGTAGAGTATATCGTCTTGCTCCTTCACCAATTAATTCATTTATTTAATTGGCATTTATGATATTTTTGTCAGAAAAATATTGTGGAAAGACAAAAAAAGAGTAATGAAATGAGTTAAAGACATGAAGGAGGACTAATACTTGAAGGATAAAATAGATTTATGTACAATGGTGTGAGTTTGGGTGTGTGTGAGGTATGGAATTGGCTTTTGGAAGATGATTTTCCTGGCACAGTGAACAACATAAGAAAATGAATAAACACTCAGTCCAAAATGAAGCATTCTTTAATAGCAACTATGAAAAGACACTAAACCTATGAGAAATGTTTCTTGCTTTGATTTAGCCCAATTCTACTGACTTTCAAAAAAATGTGTGATTCACTTTAATTTCCATTGCTGAAAGGGATGCTCATTTGGGGAGGGTAGCACAGAATGTTTTATCTTAGAAATCTACAGACTCCTAAAGAGGTTTTTCTTCCTGAGATAGTGGGTCTGGACTCTGGGGAAGTACATACATCTGGAGAATTATCAAAGCTGTCATCTGAATCTTCCATTCATTGAACCCGTCTATTAGGTAAAGCATACTAAACATTTGGTCTGGGTACTCTTTGAAGGGAGAAGGAACTCTAGTGAAAATTCTATGAGCAGGAATGTCTTTTGTCACCTGCGAGCTAATGATATTGCATGACACTCATCATGGGCCACTTCTGAGATCCTCTTATGGCCATTGCCTTTGAAGGTGTCCATTTCATGTGAGGACTGGCAAACGTAAAAATGATTTTCAATTAGGGTGCTCATTTGCAGAGGCAGTGACTGATGACTCATTCTGAAACAAACATGTATAAGCAAAAAACAACCAGCCAACTCAGAGGAAACCTATCTTCCAGCACCCCTCCTGAACCTAAAACAGTTGACTCAGACACAAAACAAATACAAGTTATCCTGTCAAATTCTGCTCTTCCTAATTCAGTTTCACATGGTGACTGCAGTCTTTGCTTTCTTCTTTTCTGTCTGCTACCATTTTTTCCTGGGACTTCTGAAGAATAAGGTTGTTATATATCTCCCCAGAACTCATATATGTTCAAATATGAAATTACTATGATTATATAGTCTTGGTCTCCTTATGCCCCCCCCCCAGTCCACATATCAGATCACCTAAGATGAGCTGGGGACAATTTATCTTAGTACACTGAGCCACTGGATATATCCTATATCCCATTTCAGGTTCTATTTCATATTTTTTCCTTAGTATAAAATTGGTCTTCTCTGATAATTTTCCCTTGGCTTTTTAATATGTTATTTTTAGAAACTCAGAAGGCACAAAATAATCCTTGAGAGATTCTCCTAACATGATTTATTCTATTTCAGAGAAGTGGCTGAGAAAATATACCCTACAGTTGTACTTTCTTGCTCAACTTGCAATGGAGCACTTGTTGAATTTATTGAACCAGATAATTTTGAAAGCCAAAAGAGCATGCCAAGAACTGTACAATTTTTTTGCTATAGCCTCACCACTCTGGAAAGGAGACCTTAGCTTTGACAGTTGGAACTTTTGAAAGCTATGCTACTAAATTACAGATAAGTTTAAGCCATCTCTCTGACTTTTATTTCCTTAGGGTCCACATGTTTAATAGTTCCTCAAAGCTCTCCATTGTACAAACTCCTAATGCAATGGTTACACGTGCAACCATGAGAATTTACTCTGATAAGAGTGATCACAGAAATCAAAATACCTGGTTTTTAGTTCTTTTGTACTTACTTACTATCTAGGTAACCTTGAGCAAATCATATTTGTTTTACTGGACTTTCTGTATCCTCAGTTTGAAAAGAAGACTAGATGCTTTTTAGGGCCCTCCAAGCTCTAATTTTATGATTACAGAATCTAGTGGGCTGATAGTCACCAACAACAGCAAATTGAATGATCCTTTTATTCATCTAAGAAAAAGCAAATTAAAGAGAGGTCAAAAGCTGCATATAACGAATACTGCAAAATTCATAGACTAAATCACAGAGTACAACGGTGTTAGATAGATAATACAAGAAATCCATGGTTTCGAAGTAGAAGCAAGAGATCAGCTCACACTGGTCCCCAGTGGCTCATCCGTTCATCCAGAGACACCATAACGACATATACCTAGGCAGCTCAATGCTTCAGTTTACTCCTCAGTTTCTGTTTATATAGAACCTAAGACTTTGAAGTTACAGTAACATTTTATTGTCTTTGTTTTGTTTTATTTTAGGCTGGGAATCTCACTGCTTCAGAGAGGAATAATTTTTTATGCTCAGAGAAAAACTGGAGGGATTCACTATTTTCCTTCCTTTTCAGTGAAACTCCCTGTCCTAGATTTTAACTCTTTATCTTTTTCTCACTTTGTATGTCTCAAGTTAGACATTTTGGTCTGGCATATTCTCCACCTGCCCCCTCTATAGCTCTTAACAGTGGCACCACACGTTCTGCCCCAGATACATTCCTAAAGGGACTCTGCAGTAGGAAGGCATGTGGTCTAAGGTATTCCTTAGTGCTAAATTTAACTTTATGCTTGCTATCTCCAGGAAGCCATTTCCCCTCTCTGTTTGTGCCTACCTTTTGCTTCATATGAAATGGAGATAATAACACTTACCTTCTGTAGCCCACCAGGGTGTTATGAGGATTAATTAAAGTTCTTTGAAGATGACAAGTCCTCAGCATAGTTATTATTAGCTAAGCAAACTGCCTGTTTTAATGCCGAGGGCCTTCAGGAAGGTCAGATGAGCTCCCTTAAGCACAACCCTCAATCCAATTTTTCCCATATTACTTTCTGCCAGCTCCAGCATGCAGGGAACCTGAGGGTGTTCTTTGGAAAATGTGCTTTTTCAATAGTATTAAACTGCATAAATAATTGAAAAGTGCCAATGTGCCTGAAGAGTGTAGAGCACCTTCTCATTACTTCCTGCCTCCCCAGTCACCTCCATGGTGCCCTGACTCAGAACATTCCACAGCTTTCTGAGGCAAACACTGCAAACTTCAGTGTTAATTAATGCTTCGCATATACATGCCATTTTGTTCACTTCAAAATATTTTACAATATGGTACATAAGAAAACAAACAAAATTGGTGCATTGATTATCACTTCAATGATAGAAAAACAGAGATATAAAAATATGAACCCATTTTCTTAAGGACACAGAGAAAAAACAAAGACAAAAACCTCATTCTTGTATGCATACATTTTGGAGTTGGAAAATTTAAGTTGTTTTAAGAATAGCATTTTAAAATTTAGAATTCCCATCCCTGGCCTTAGTTCTGCTCTTTAGAGTAGTACAGTTTGGTGATTTCATAGTTCTGGAAATAATAAAAACCTGAAACATGGCTGTCAGGTTTCTGGCTGCTGTCCACTTCTCCAATGTCTTCTCATTATCACATACAATATCCCTATCTTGCATGCCCATTCTAGTCACTCTTCTATGAAATCTCACCTCTTCTCTGTCAGCCTCCTTCATATGTAATGCTCACAATGTGCACTAAGTACGCCAGATACAGCCTGATGATCATGGAGCAAAATGAGATATTTATCTCCCTTGTTCCAGACACTTTTCTGCCTTACATGGAAGACATCATACTGATGACTCATTTTGCATTTAACATCAACTAACATTGTCACATCATTCTTACCTCCTGCTAGCCAAGGATCTTTTTATTTGTCTTTTACTGTTTCAATTTATTTTTGACCTATATGCAAGACTTCACACTTATAATTATTTTTAGCATTCTACTCTTCACTTGTTTTTCTCCCTTTGATTAAATCATTATTAATCCTAATTTTTCCATGCAGTCTATAAACTCATTTTTTCTACCAGCAGTGAGTGGAAAAGGTAAACCCTTTATTTCCTCTACTTCCCTTGCATACTGTCTAGTTTTCAAAGGAAGGCACCTCAGAAAAAAATAAAACATGGCAGAAAAAAGAATGAAAGTTAATAAGTGAATAAAGTATAGAGAGGTAAGTGATAGTGGAGAGAAAAACAATTTAAAATTTTCCAATTTCTTAATTTACTTTTCTGTAGGTGCCAGTATTGCAAAAGAGAAAAATTTTTTATTTTTTCCCATGTTACACAATAGAAACTGATTAATATGAGATGAAAAGTGCAAATTTTGAATTTGACAGATATTTTCTCTAACATGTTATAACATCATTTTTCCTGTGCCATTTCATCTTCATTTTGCCCATCAAAAATATTGAAAAGAGCCTCAAGACATTAGGGCAAACTGTTGTTAGTGGATTATATAAGAGGACCATATCTTGTTTTTCCATTCCTGGTTGTCCTTATCATGCAGAAGTTATTCTATTATTTTCTGGGAATCTGGATGGTAGTGTCACCTACTATTAAGCTATTAGTTTCCTGACTATTGAGCTTTCTTTGGCTATTAAAAGTTCACCCCTCTATACTCTTTTGGAAATGAAGGGATTGTCTACAGGGATAGTCTTTCATTTCTATTTTTATTAAAAAATTTTAATGCATTGCCATTTTACCCTCTTTCCTGCAATGATTGCAGAAAGAACCAAACAGTGGCCAAGAAGAGTCCTAAGTAATCCTTGGAGAAATAAGAGAAGTCATAATTGAATAATCTGCAACCAATAGATATTATCTGGGTTACAGTCTTTCTGAGTGTACCTTCATGCCAAAGTGTGCTAGTATAAATAGACATGTGCTCTGGGAAAAGGAAGAATGAAGCCAAATGACAGAAGACAAAGTTGAAGGTAAAGAGTGTCTTGTAAAGATCCAAAGCTCTAAAAAATTAAAGCTGTAATAGCACAAAGATTGCCTTTTGAATTGGACAAGTGAGATTCTCTTCTCTGAAATCCAGTTTAGGTTAATGGCCTGAGGAGAATCTTGGCTGCAGCCTCCCGCAAATGTATAAATTAGTTTTGAACAGTACTTGCTGGAGGCTCTCCACACTCTCAGAGAAAAGGTAAGATGCTACTTTTTTCTCTTAAATCAACAATAATAATTTAGCAATATAATTTAAAATCTATTTGCAACAATAATTTTTAACAGTAAAAACATTGTAGACTATTAAAATAAATGAAACCAGCAAGATAGGAATACCAATCATTTATTTCTTCCCTTATTATTTGATTGTGGATTCAGAGAAAATGGTGCCAATGATGCAAGTTTCCATCAGAATAATATGACAATCAGGAAAGATAAATTTAGTGGGCAGATTTCACTGCTAACCCCACTCCCTACTCCTTCCTTTCCTCACTCATCTTCTGGTACAAAATACTGACTTTCCAGCTAAATATCTTACAGTTGTTAATCCTTGCCGACTTTAACCTCTAGGTGACATTTTCACTTCCCAATTAAAGACCCAAGGAGCATTCTTTTGGCAGTTACAGCCTGATTAGAAATCTGTGACTGGGCATGGCAAGGTGAGAGTGAGGACAGGCTGTCTCAGGTGCATCTCCTAGTTTTACATGTTGTTTGTGAGCCTGGGACTTCTGCCTAGGAGGCAGTTGTGATAAATATTTATGGACACAAGATTCTTACTTTTGCCCCAAGAAGATTTTATTTTCCACCTTAGAGATTTTCAGAAGGCTACTTAACCCCTGAAAAAAAAAAATTAAGATAGAGATTGAAGAGAAAAAAAGAATGAATTATTTAACGGGATAGAGCACAAAAGATTGCATATTACAAGGACAGTCAATTAAGTAATGAGACTGGCTCTCTTACTTGGATTATGGAAAACTGTCTCATTCCTTACCCAGCACTGTGTGTGAGTGTGTGTATATATATATACATATATATATTCATCAGTCTGTGTGTACGCTCAAATAAGTTAGAACAAGAGAAAGGATGAGAGAGACAGAATTAACCAGGAATAACAAGCTCTTTTTAAAGCTCTCATCTTTAAATTAAAAAAAAAAAAATTAAGTGCTTGGCACAGTTTCTACCCATGATCATTCTCCTTTGAATTGGCAGAAGAGCTCCCCATCTCCATATGACACATTAATGTACCTCTTCAAGGGGTGACAGCAGGTATTAACTTAGAGTGCATAGTAGCATAATGGCAAAGGAGGCATAAAGGAGGCAGTTGTGATAAATATTTACGGACACAAGATTCTTACTTTTGCCCCAAGAAGATTTTATTTTCCACCTTAGAGATTTTCAGAAGGCTACTTAACCCCTGAAAAAAAAAATTAAGATAGAGATTGAAGAGAATCTCTATAGACCTTCATGGTAAAACACAAAGCACACACAGAAAAACAATAAAAACAAAAATAAGGAATTAAAAAGTTAATTAAAAACAAAAAGTTTTCCCCAGGGGTTTTCAGACACTGTTCTAAGCACTTCATAATCATTTTTTTAATTGATCTGATCTTTTGACATAAAGATGTGGCTAGGTCTTAACCTTCTTCTTAAATAACATCCTGGTTATAGAGGAGTCACCTAAATCAATGTGACATTGAAGAAAGCTGTAGTGGAAAAATGCCATAGGGTTGTTGGTGAAGAGATGTGAAATACCCACAAGGTCTCCAAGTAGTAAGAGGAAACAACCTTGAACTGGAAAGAAAGGCTCAACTGACTGTGTTGTTTTGAAGATGGTAATGGAAATTTTAATCATTGTTAGTGAACTTCCTTTGTACTCTTGAGCCAGTGAATCCTGAAGAAATTTTAGTCATTATTGATACATTCTATGGTATGACCATGAATAATAATTCTACAGAAGGAAATACTCTTCAATATCTTCAAGGCAACATAAAGAAAGACTTAAAGACTACCACTTTAGTAACACATATTCCAACCATGCATCTCAAAAAATCTCCCAAGTTGAGTTGTGCTTTGGTAAGTGGTGCTGTTGAGTACATAGTTCTACCCAGAATTTCAAAGCAATAACTTCAGACTCCTTTGCTTCCTTCACTTCTACCTTTACCATGAGGAACTTTCATAAGGATCACAGTGAGTCTCAGATATGATAGCCATTATCTTTGTAGTCCACTCTTTGACAACATGACTTGGTTTTGATTTTAACTTTCTGTAGTAGGTTATAATGAAGATTTGTCTATTCTTAATTTACAGTGCTGGAAATTGAAAGACAGTATTGGTAAGTGTAAGGTCTATACTTACATAAATAAAACAGAAGCAAGTGATTGACAGGTTAAGCCATAGCCACAACATAATTCCCAAATTTTAACTTAGGCTCTCTCTCCAGCCTAACTGCTTTTTTAGAGAAATCTAACCAAATTCCTCTAGAATAGTGAGATTGGTTAAACTTAAGCTTTTTTAGTAGTGGTTGTTATACTTTGGAATGGGATCCAATCTTTATTAACTTGTGTTTTTCGAAAGATAATTCTGTTTGACATCAGGAAAGGTGAAAAGGAATGTCCATGCTAATAATCTTGCATGGCACAGGACTAACTACATCAGTCATGGTCCCTTTCATGACAGAAAGATAATGTCCCCAAATCCTTTTTAAGAAAAAAAAACTTTGGGAATGGTAGACCTCAGAATCACAGTTAGACTTTGGAAAATCATATATATAACTTGATGCCCAAGAGGACTTGACTGATATCTGAAAGTCCAGTACTGGAAGACTAGACACGTTAGCATTCCTTTCAAACTTCAAACCAATTTTCAGTAGACCTGTAAAAGGCATTTCCTTTCCTGAACTTTGGTTCCTCCAGGAAACAGAAAGAATTAAGAGCAGTGCTCTGTACAAAAAAAATCAATCCTATTAACGGATTCAGTGGGCTTTTCTCATCCTAGAAAACTGTCACCAAATGTATAGTTACTCAAGGGCTTCTGTTAACTGCTATTATTTTAGGGGTTGTAATAACCCATAGTTCTTTAACCAATAAGATCTCAGGTGACTTATCCAGCAGCCCTTAAAATATATTCCTTACTAAATATCATTCCATCTGCATTAAATGCTCCATTTTTTTAGCCCCTGACCTAGTACTGATTTATTCATCTAGAAAATTCCTGTTTTTCTTTAAACAATTTACTCAATATTTCTTCTGCAAAACTTCTCTGACACCTTCTATTTCCTCAGTAGACATTATTCTCTCCTCTCTGTTTTCTCTGCACATTGTTTCATTTACTATGTTACTCTGAAATTTTGTTTAATCATTTCGTTACTCATTCCATAACTACATATTGAGTACTTTCTGTCTACTGGGTTCTGTTATAATCAATGAGCTATAGCGGCATATAAGAGAGGTAAGATCTCAGAACCAGGGGAGATTTTCATCTAAGAAAAGAAAGATTTATTGATACATATCTCACATTTTTAAAAAATTGGAATCTGTTTACACACTGATTTTGCATAAATGGTGCACAATACATGTTGGTTGGGCTGAGTTTAATAAGTGTATACTGTTAGGCCATCTGAATCACGTGAATGCTGACTTTTGAGGCCCCACCCTGGTGACACGCCTGGTTGTCTTCTGTAGATGTATCACCTGTACTTTCAAGAAATATATGCCTAGGCTGAAACCTGGTGTCCCACTCTGCTCTGGTCGTTCATCATGACTCTGTTTCTTTTGCCGCTGTGCTCAGGGCCATTCTCTGGACACTTTGTTTGCCAGTGTCTATGCTTCTCCCATTGCCTACACCAGCCTACAGTTTTTCATTTGACATGCATGCTGCCACTGATTTCTGGGCTGTTGTTCTCTCCATGAGCTTTTGTCCATGTTGATACTAATATATGCTGTGCTCCTGAGCTGTATTTTCTGGGCTCTCAGCAGTTCCCATGAGGCCACCAAGAATACAATGGGGATAGACTGCCTTAGTGATTCTCCAGTGAGCCTCTGTTCTCACTATGGTGGTTTGGCCCCCAGGGCTCACAATGCTGCCAGTTCAGACCTCCCTTGCTCATTTCTTTTTCTTTTCTTTTTTTTTTTTGAGTCAAAGTCTCACTCTATTACCCAGGCTGGAGTGCAGTGGCTCACTCATGGCCACGGCAGGCTCAACCCGCTGGGCTCAGGTGATCCTTCCACTTCAGCCTTCCAAGTAGCTGGAACTACAGGTATGCACCACCACACCCAGCTAATTTTTTAAATTTATTTTAGAGATGAGGTTTCGCCAAGTTGCCCAGGCTGGTCTCGAACCCGTGGGCTCAGACAATCCTCTCACCTCGGTCTCCCAAAGTGCTGGGATTATAGGAGTGAGCCACTGCGCTCGGCCCATTTCTTTTTTCAAGTTTGGAAGCGACTTTCTTTTTTCTCTGTTTTGCCTTCAGAGAGATTTTTCAGTGGACTTGCTTGGGCCCTGAGACATACATTTTTCAGATAAAAAACTGTCCATTCATTTAGGCACACATAGAATGCAAGGATAGCTGAGTCTGGCAAAAGCCACCACATTGTTTTGAAACATTTTTTATTTTTTTAAGTTTCTTTTTTTTTTTTTTTGAGTTGGAGTCTCACTCTGTCGCTCGGACTGGAGTGCAGTGGCCGCTCCCGGGAGCGGCCACCGCAGCCTCGACCTGCTGGACTCCGGCGATCCTTCCGCCTCAGCCTTCCAAGTAGCTGGAACTACAGGCGCGCGCTACCACATCCGGCTAATTTTTTTTTCTTTTTGATTTATTGTAGAGATGAGGTCTCGCCAAGTTGCCCAGTTGAGTCTCGAACCCGCGGGCTCAGGCAATCCACTCACCTCAGCCTCCCAAAGCGTGGGATTACAGGCTGAGCCACCGAGCCCGGCTAGGTTTTATTTTTTAAATGTAATTCTTTCTTAGAAATTATTCACAACATAGATTTTGTAGTTATTCCAGCTCTACCAGCTCTTTAACCTATGTTTTCTTTCTTTTTTCTTACCAGAATCACTCTTTGAAATATGTATCAGTTGTTCATTTTTACCTGTGAGGTAAAAATGAGGTACTGAAGTTTAGATTATTTAAGTGAAAGTAGCAAAAAACTCTGAAATTCTGACTCAAAATCCTGTGTTTGTGCCACCACTCCTTTTTGCCTTTTACACCTTTAGGCTATAACATACATATTAGAGATTATCACCACCACCTCAACCTAAATTCAAGGTGCCCAGAGAAGCTGAAAGAGACATTATTTAACGCTATGCGTTTCTTAGGTCTGTAGGTTAGCTTAGCAATCCTTTCTTCTGGGGAAAAACGAAAGCCTTAAGAAATGATCTTCTTTTCTTACCTTTTACTAATTCCAGTTCAGGAAAAAAAGAGTAAAACTGATATGTTTTGCTTACTTAGTGTAATTCTTCTGTTCTTCAAGAGATTCAGTAGCCAATATCTCAAGAGTAACCTCTATCAGAATGTAAATACTTGAAAGAGGGAGAGAAAGGTTGATGATGACCACATCCCAGTACTAACTACCAGTTTTATAGGAAAAGTTATTTCTCAATAGTCCATTGAGAAATTAAAAATAATATCCCCATCTCAATTTCTCTGTGCATTACTGGGTTAAATGGATACTAAAGACTATTGAGAGGAAAATGGGAACCATGGAGGCAAAGGGAAAAAATCAAAGAAGGTACTAACTAGTATTAGAAGATCTTCCCAAGACATTCAGTTGGGCATATTGCCTCCATAGCTAGGGACATAGGTTACACAGTGTTGATCTTGTTTGTTGTCATTAAGAGTGGGAAATTACTCAGTAAATTGTAAGTGCTTTCATCTCCTCATAACTCAGTTTGTAGATACAGTCTTTTCTCTCCAGATAAGTAAAATCTGCCAGCAAAATATAAAAGAATATAGCATAATCTTAGACTGCCTGACTACACAGTGGATAAAAAGAAATCAAATGAAAGACCATGGATGTCTGGCATGTGGGTTACCAGATATTGCCTCCATCAATAAGACAGGTTGAATTCTCATGGCTGATAGATAAGCTGTCGCAAATCTAGCCCTTCCTATATCTCTCAGTGTGTAAGAATTGGAAAATCACATCCTCCTTCATTCTTCCACTATCTGCATCAAATTCTCTCTAGAGATTTTACACATCTTAATAGGGTAAGTTATGACTATGCCACCGAAAAAGGAATGCATATTTTCAAAGCTTTGAAGTTCCAGATCAAATCCACAGGACTGGACAACATCAGGTGATTTGCTCCACATAGTCCTACAGGGAATAAAATGGGATTTTGCTTCTTTAAAGATGTTAGTGTATTTTTTATCATTAAAACATGTTTTCTTTTCATTTATTGACAGAATAATGAGTTTTTTTGCTCCCTATGGGAGGCACTCCAGGTCTGGATGCCCCTTATTATCTAGCTTTATACTTCTTTGAACTTCCTCTTAAAGTGAGTGCTTGTTTTGGGAATTGCATCAACTACCTAGTGCATTAACATAATGTGAATCTATAACTGTTTGTCAGAGGCTCAGAGGAATATCCTTACAGCACATGTATTACTCCTGAGGCCTTCATCACCTCACCAAGTTAAGTTCTAAAGCCAGTAAAGACACAGGGTGGACTAAGCAAATACATAATGTGTCTAAGAACTCTAAACTTGGGCAAATAGATGGCAAGATGGCTTTGAGCTCTTTAATTACACTTAATTCAGGAGTCAGAAACCACACCAAATCAAACAAAGCCAAAAAAAAAAAATCCAATATATAGATTCTTGAATACAATTGCCAAACTTCCAAGACTGCTCATTTCGTGCTACACTAAGCTAATATCCTTTGAATACTTCATCTGTCCTCATTCTTTTTTTCTCTATGTGTTCTTTTTAAATACATGATGTTCTTTTCACCAAACTTGTTTTTTTTTCAAGTCCAACAAACACATGTTGCTTGCTTCCACACATATACTTTGATGCTTTGGGTCATATTAGAAAATCTTTCTTTCTTGTAACTTCTCACAATGTATATTACAGCAGTTCTCAGTTTTCAACGTGAGCTCCACAGACTCCTGGAAGTCCCTGAGGTCCTTTCAGTGGGCCCACAAGGACAAAATTAATTTCATATTAATACTAAAATATTATTTGCCTTCCTTTTTCACCGTGTTGACATTTGTTCTAATCATTCAAAAACTTTAATGGGTAAAACTATGAATCAAGGCATGAATTGAAGTAGTGGAAATAATCTGTCCATGTTGTCATTGTAATCACTACTATGTACTTATTAGAAAGGAAAAAAAAGCAAATTACACATAAGATGGACCTTGATGGGATAGTAAAATTATCAATGTTATTAAAATCTAGACCCCTAAGTATCCATACTGTTAATATTCTGTGTATCAAAATGGTGTAGATGCATAAGACACTTCATGTTTGTCTAGATAACATACTTTGGTAAATAAAATGTGAGCAGACATGACATGAGTCACACCCAAGTATAAGCTTTAAGAAGCATCATGATAAATGTAACATACAAAGGAATAAACTAAGATAGTTATTGGAACCAATTAAGAAGTTCAACAAGGTTGTAGATTACAAGATCAACATAGAAAGATAAATTGTATTTCTCTACATTGGCAACAAAATGAGCATTCTGAAAATAAAACTAGAAAACAATTACATTTGAAATAGCAATAAAAAAATAAAATATTTAAATGAGTTTATGCAATAAAAGTATAAGATTTATATACTGAAAGCAACAAAACATTATTGGAGGAAGTTAAAGAAGACATAAATAAATGGAAAGATATCCATGGTCACTGATCAGAAGATTTAATGTTGTTAAGATGTCAACACTACTTAAATTGACCTCCAGATTCAATATAGTCCCTAGCAAAATCCCAGTTGGATTTTTTGCAGAAATTGACTAGCTAATCTTAAAATTTCTGTGTAAATGCAAGTGACCCAAAATAACCAAAACAATCTTGAAAAAGAAGAAAAAAGTTGGAGGACTCACATTTCATAATTTCAAAATTCACCACAAAGCTACCATAATCAAGTTCATATAAGAATGGTCATATAGAATACTAGAATAAAATTGGGTGTCAAGAAATTAGGTCTTCCATGTACGGCTAACTCAATTTCAACAAGGTAGCTATGATAATTCACTGGGGAAAGGAATTGTTATTTTAACAAATAGTGTTGAACAACTGGCTATCCACATGCAAAGGAAAGAATTTAGGATCCTCTATCTTACACCATACACAAAAATTACTTCAATATGTGCCAATGGCATAAATGTAAGAGCTAAAATCATAAAATTTTTCAAAGAAAACATATGCAAATCTTTGGATTAGGCATCAATTTCTTATGTACAACACCAAAATTTCTTGTTACAATTTCTAAAAAAGAGAAGTGAATTATACCATATTGAAATTTAAGACTAATGAATTAAAAATCAAAAATTAAATAGACAGAGTAAAATATTTGAAAATTACATATCTGGTAGGAGATTATATCCAGAATATATAAAGAATTTGTACAATTTAACCATAAGAAGACAAATGATCCAAATAAAAAAGAAAATGTGGAAAAGATTTGAATAAATGTCACTTCAAAGTAGATATAAAAATGGTCAATAGGCAAATGAAAAAATTATCAATATCATTATGCATTAAGAAAATGCAAAACAAAATTATAATGAGATAGTACTTCATACCCATTAGAATGGCTATAAACAAAAAAGACTGACCATAGCAAGTGTTAGCCAGGACTTAGAGAAACTGGAGTGCCAGATGTTATTGAGAGAAATATAAAACGGTACGATTACTTCAGTTTTAGAGTTTTGTGGCTCCTCAAAATGTTAAACATGGAGCTGCCATATTACCCAGCAATTCCATTCTTAGCTATATGCCCAAAATAAATGAAAACATATACATACAAGAAAACTTGTATAAAAATTGTCACAGCAGCATTAGTCCTAATGGTCAAAAGGTGGAAATAATCAAAATGTCCAGCAGCTTACAAATGAATAAATAAAATGTGAATCCATACAATGGGTTATAATCGGGCTATACAAACTGAATGAAATACTGATGTATGCTGCAACATGGATGGACCTTAGAAACATGATAAATGAAAGAAGACCATACATCATGTGACATAATTTGTATGAAATGGCCAGAAGAGGCAAATATATGGTTAAAGAGGATCAGCAGTTTCCTAGAACTGGGGTTGGAGTTGGGAGAATGGAGAGTGACTACTAATGAATATAGGGTTTCTCTTTGGAATAATTTAAATGTTTTAAAATTAGATTATGATTGCAAAATCATGTGAATATATTAAAAAACATTGCAGGGTACAATTTAAGTGGGTGAATTGTATTAAATGTAGATATATCTCAGTAAAGATTTTTTTTAAAAGGCAGCAGTACCATGATGTTCTGCTAGATCTCTACCAGCTCCTGGATATATTATTATATTTTGGATACCAATAATTTCCATCAGCTTTTATATCCTTGAGTACTTTTAGTTTGCTGTGCTCCATTTACTGTCTGCTCATATATTCATTCAACAGTTAAGTGCAGTACTGCATACTGGGTTAAGTGCTGTACTACACATTGGGTTAAGAAAAGTGGGGTGCTATAATTTTTTTTTAAATAGTAGCAATTCCTATTCTCATTGAACTTACAATTTATTGGGCAAAAGAGATTGTAAAATTTTGTAGTCATATTATTTTCGACCTTGGCTAGGTGCAATGGCTCACACCTATAATTCCTGCACTTTGGGAAGCCCAGATAGAATTGCTGCACACCAGGAGTTGCCTGGGCAACATATCCAGACCTTGTCTCTTAAAAAAAAAAAAAAAAGAATTTAGCTGGGTGTGGTGGCACATGTCTGTAATTGCAGCTTCTTTGGAAGGCTGAGGTGGAATGATCACCTGAGCCAAGAGGAGAGCGGAGGGCAAGGCTGCAATGAGCTGTGTTTGCGCCACTGCACTCCAGCCTGGGAGACAGAGTGAGACTCCAATTAAAAAAATAATAATAATATTTTTGTCTTTCATTCATTATTCTCCTATTTTTTTCCAAATTATATGACACTGACTATCTAATTTACAGATAACCACACAATGCCTAGCTTTGTGAAAAAAAAGAAAACAACCAAAGTGTTTGCTTACTAGTTGTAAAGTGTCCTAAAGTTATCTCAAATGTTATCATTTCTAAAGAAAATTAGAAACTTCTTCAAATGCTTTTGCATTTAGTTCAGTTTGGGCACAGTTCGAAATCAGGAAATAGGGAAGCCCTCCTTCAACTGATTCTAGACAAATTTCCCCATGGAATGAGCAAAATCCTTGATGTGACCTTTGTAGATCATGTATTACAGGGGGCTTGATCATCCCACTCATAGTAAGTGTTCTCTGGGGTTTCATTTCCTGAAAGCTATTCGTACCTCATACTAAACAATAATCAAAAAGTGACCCTGTAAGTCTCAGGCTTCTTGCATCATTGAGTACATCCTGATTCCTTGGGAGAGACTCCTGGAATTTGTCTCTCTCCATTCAGGCTATAAAGCTGTGAAGATGTAAGCTAATTGAGTTGCATTCTCTGTTGGTGCTGGACTCTCCAGTAGGTTTTCTGATCACTGAGCCTGCTTTTTCTGAGGCAGAACTAAGGACAGCAGTGTCTAATCTAATATTCCAAAGTGAGACTGGGATTAAAAGTGTCTGAAACATTTGCATCCACAAAATATAAGATACAATTAACTTGTAATTTTGCAAGTCTTATTAAATTTATTATTCTATTTAAACGAGTAAGCAGCAAGAATGCCTGAACTATTGGGATGGGGCTGAGTAGCTCAGAGGGGGTGGTTATGGAGATGTAGTCATACCCAGGGGGTGAAGTTTGAGCACATAACCAATGCCTGAGGCCCCAGGGAGGTGGTTGCCTCATTATAACCACACCTCCTGGAGTTGCTTTACAGTCTGCATAAAATTGCTCAAGAAAAGAAAGAAGGATGTCATTTTTAGTTTGGAAGGAAGATGAAGCTGACAGCTGAAATTCTGACATCAACCTGATCATCTTGTTAAATAATTGCTTGGAATTTTTATCTTTAAGTAAAAATGCCATATTGGGACTATTTATGTTCAGTGAAAGCACAGTAAAATTGGGGTTAAGGTCAAGGAATTTATTGGACAATCCATCTACAGATAATTATTAAATGCTTATTACGGATGGTGCTGAACCAGCTTGCTCGTCCCCCTTCCTCACTCCCATGAGGGATGCAAACAAATATAAAGCAAATACCTTCCCTCAAGGAGATTTATCATTTAGTAGGAAAGACATGCTATTGTCAAATAAAAACCACAACTATTAGAGTACTTTAAGTTTTCTAAATATCTTTACAAACATGGTCTCATTTGATCAATGATTCCAACAGGACGTTATTATCTTTATCTGGTAACTATGACATTTAGACTGAAAACATCAGCTGATTTCCTCAAAGCGATTTGTTTAGCAAATGATGAAATGTAAGCTAGAGGATCTCTGGTTGTTACAAAATGTTTTTTTGTGTTTTGTCCTCTGCAAACATACTTTATTTCCAACTTGTCAGGATAGACAAAATCCAAGCCAGAATGATAAATCCTCTAAAGTGTTCTAGTTCTCTGCTATTTTCTCAGGTCCCTGTGGCAAACTGACCATACAGCGGGAAACTCCAAGCAAATTAATGTTTCCTAATTTCTATTTCTTAAATTTTATGCAGGGCTTTGGGCCTCATTCCCTGTGATTTTTAGAAGTGATCTAGACTGGACCTTATGAAATACCAGAAAATTTGGTTTTAATGCTCAAAACCTAAATTTAAAAGTTGCATAAACAACCTAAGCATATCTTTTGTAACCAAGGCGTGAGGAAGATCATGCTTATCCCAGCAGGAGTCTCCCATGCTGCATCTGCAGACTGGGAAGTAATGAAGATGGAGAACCAAAGGCCCATTTTGAAAAGATGGCATGGACATAAGCATAAAGGTCATGGGAAGGTACACATCATTGCATTTCCACTGAAAATCTCCTGATGTTTCTTTAGCACCAGAGCCTCTCTTTTCCTCTGTCTGCAAACACAATTCTTCCTTCTAATATCTATGTTTTTAACCTAAATAAATTTGCTGTTTGTTTAGAAATAAAATTCCGTCAGATTGCATTAGGAAACAGGGTCAACAGGGCTGTGGTTCCTTTATACTACTTAATGGATTCCAGCTATAAGACAAAAGAAGTTGTCACCAACCTGATTTGGTGCATCAGCGACAATCATTCATTCCTATATTTGACCTGTCAACCTTAGCTCAGGAAAGGTAGGGCCAAGAATTAGTGGGTGGACTAGAATGCTAGAACACCAGAAAAAGATGGGTGGGAGTACCAAATCCTAGTTATCAGGCAAGTGAGAGGTTATGGTCAAGGGTTGGTCACTAAAAGAATAACTGAGAAATGCCAAGGCCAAAGGAACAAAATGTGAAAGGAAAAAAAAAAAAAAGGCAGTCTGGATAAAAAAGCTGATAGTGGCAAAGACAAAAGTAACAAAAGTGACAAAGACAAAAACACATTCTGTCTTTAATCCAGTCACTTATCTTAGAAGACAGAATTATCTTCAACCAGCACCTGATGTGTTTGGTGTTCATAGTTGCTGCTTCCCTTTCTTCTGCCACATATAAGCAGAGAGGGACTATTGTAGTCAATTTGTTTTAAAAACAAAAATTAAATTGGATTGAAAGCTAAGATGTTAGAAGAAGAAAGAGGCTTGCTCTATCTTCTCTGGTTTGCTCATCTGATTTTTCTTTTCAAATGCAAGTTTGTAGCTCCCTTAGATAAAAGGGTTATGATCGTTCTACCCCTTACTCCTCCTTGGAGATGCCTCAATGACATTTCATTTCATGTGGGTAATTGAAATTTACAAGTGCTCCATTTATCAAATAGATGCTTTACAATTTCAGAAAAAGAAATCTTCTGTATTGCTTTGTGTTGCTTACACAAGAAAGTGATCTACCACTTGGCCAACTTCACATATATACAACCATGTATCTATTCAAGGATCAGAGTTTTACTATGAAGGAATATGGGATGCATTCTGCCTATTCTTCACATACAAAGAATAGGATGGTTTTGCAAAATTTGCTAGGCATTGTTTGGTTTCATTCATTTGTCATATTGTGTAGAAATTATCATGGCATTTCTCTTGACCATGTTATTTACTGTAAGATTTTAGTATAGCTGTTGGGTTGATAATAATATTCTTTGATTATTTTCAGTAATCTAGCATGGTTTTGAGACTCAATAAAAAGCTGATACTGATTGAAACTTTATGATTCAAAAAAAATGTTTAGATGAAAAGTTAAGCTAAATCTCAAGATGAGGTTTCTGGTGACAGCAGAGCAGAAGATGAGAGACTCAATCAAGCATAGTAATTATTTTGGATGGACATATCTCTGGATTCATTTCCCAATTTGGCATTAAATTGTATTGGTCATTTTTTACGTTCTGAAATTACCATGTCCAATGTTTTTTCCTTTAAAAAATTATCTTTAAGAATTTGTTTGTGAATGAATTATAGGAAAGCAATTATCTGGGCTGAACACAAAGTATCTCATGAGTAAGAGAACCACTGGCTCATTGAAAGCTCCGGATGAACAAGGCCTAAATAATCAAGAGCACAGCAGGACACAAGCTAGCAGAGACCAGAAGCAATTAATGAGGCCCATGAGAGGAAGGAGAGATGGACCTCTTGATTTGGTGAAGAAGAGAATGGGCTCTTGGGTCACAGAAAAGAAGGAAATGATGTTGAGCAAGGAAAGCTCACTCAGGGATTTTCCTTGGGAGAAAAATTGTAGATACGGGACAACAGTGTTTTACTGTAGTATGTGGCTTACAAAATCAGGGAAAGAGAAGAGACTTGTCAAGTTCAGTTATAAAAATGTTAACATCAGGATAAAAGTTGAACTGAAACCTGAAGATACAGAGTGATTTCCCTAGTGCCCTGAGCCTTGCCAGGAAGAAGATGAAAAGAGTCCATCTCATCATCTGAGATTATTTTATAGAGAATCTATCTTTCTTTAAATTAGCCAAACTCTTTTTTTTTCCTAATTACTTAAGTCTCCCTTGTGGTGCATGTCCTTAACAGTAATGCCTTACAGCTGTTTAGAGCTTTACTACTTACAGGGCACTTTCTCGTATATACTATCACTTATTGCATTGAAAAAAAGTATTATTCAGACCTCTGAAGAGCTATAGATGACTACATTGTATCAACTCACGAGCTAAAGATCCAAGTTCAAGTTCAGAAATCAAGATTAATCTGTATGAGAACATTAAGTGACATAGGATTAAAATGTGAAGGACTTGGGTTCCAGAAAAAGTATTTTGATCCTTACAAAAGTGGGCATGATTTTTTTCCAAAGGTGGGCATGAGTTGTTTTCCCCTTTCACAAAAATATCTTTATTCCCTGTTTCATTTACTGAGATACTCAAAATGACAAAAGTACTCTATCTGAGGAGCCCTCTAAAATTTGCTGATGAAGGCTGTTACTTAGACAGGGTTATATATTTAAACTATAATAAACATTTTGATAGTTTGGAAGTCAAGTAACTACTGCTGAAAGGTGGGTAGAATTGGGGCATGTATTATGTTTAGAGTTCTTATGATGCTATCATTGGGGTCAGAGCCTGACTTTTTAGAATTAGACTGCTTGGATTTAAATCCTGAATCCATCACTTAGCAGCTGTGTGTACTTGGGAAAATAACTTCTGTGTCTGTTTTTTTTCATTGAAATAGTCCTTCTAGATGGATTGTTAAAAGGATCAATACAAAATCATGTAAAACAACCAGTGCAGTGCCTGGTGCATTCTATGTTCTTAACTGTTAAGTGGCTTAATAATAATTTGCGAAGTCAAACAAGTACTTTGGCTTTTTTAATGAATCTAAATGTTTTAATGGCCTAGGGTTATGGTTCTTAAATTTTAGTGGACATCTAAGTCACCTGTAGGGCTTGTCAAAGCACAGATGGCTGGGTCCCACCTCCAGAGACATTGATTTGCAGGATTCAGAGAGAATTAGAGATTTTATATTTCTAAACAAATTCCCTGGTGAGGCCTATTATATTAGTCCAGAAACTGCTCATTCTCACCTCCTCACAATATTTAAAACAGAATCTCTGAGGGATGAATCCTTGGCTTTAGTATTTTTTTAAGCTTCTCTGTGTTTCTACTGTGCAACCATAATCGAGACTCACTAACAAAGGCTATCTTGGTTAATGAAAGAGAAATATTTTTTTGGCTAGCTCAAATAATAGCTTACTTCTTGGCTTCACAGGGTGTTCGAAAAGTAGTATATGGCATTAAGATGCTATATATTCATTGGGTAGAGAAGTAGGGTTTAAAAGACAACTTTAGGATAGAAAGAGGCAGCTATGCAATATTTACACACTAACAGAGCAGCAAAAGTTAGACTGGGAGTAGAGCGATTCATTTATTAATTCACCTGAGAGTTGCAGGTAGATAAAATGTAATTGTTTGCATTTCTATGAGAGCTTAGGGCAACTTTCTTTTTGGAAATTGTACTTTGTGCTTCCATCTCCAAATTTCTTGTTGTAGAGCTTAATTAAACAATAAAAGCTAATTTTTACCTACAACTTTAGCTTGTCTTCTCCCCACAAATATAACTATTTTTTCTGGCAGAAATGTTTTTTTATTACAGTTTGTCTTTTGAATAAATTTGTGTTTCTCCAAGGAATAGTTTAATGCTATGAGAAAATGATTATGATATGAAGAAAAATTTCCCTCAAATATTTCAAAAACGTAGCTTATTTATAACTTTGTGTTCTCAAAATGAAACTTTATTACTCTTGTAATTAAGAAATAAAAGTATTTGGCTGTTAAAAATGAGTCTAGATTAGGTTTATTATTAAAGTTAGTTTATTACTCTTTTATAAACTAAAAACAGGCAGGTAAGAAGACATATCTTCTTAAACTTCTGGTAGAGTTTAATTCCAAGTTTGATTTCTATTCTGTTGAGGTGTTAGAAAGTAAAACCTATGGTTTTACTCAAAATGATGGTAAAATAGTTCCCAAACTGTAGGGTTCTGTGTTGGAAAAAGAGAAAGCAAATGTAACTAATGTAGGCACTTTAATTTTGTCACTATTTTCATTAGCGGAAGAAAGTAATACTGTTTTTGCAGTTAGAATATAATCTCTATTTATTTCCCTATTTTTGCAAATGACATTTTCAGACTCTGCAGTCATTTGCCTTTGAGTGGGTCTTTTTCACAGAGTGATGTGGGACAGAAGCATCTTGAATGCTACTCTGTTTACATGTATAGCTTCCTGGTCATGCTAGTGCCATGTGTCTTGATGTGTGGTTCCCAGACTAGCAACAAGGACCATCTTGAAACTTGTTAGAGCCACAATTTCTCAGACTCCATCCCCTTTTCCCATGCCCTAGAACTACTGAATCAAATATTTGGGTGATATGGGCCAGAAATCTTATTTTAACAAGTCCACCAGGTGATACTGATCCCTGCTGAAGTTTGAGAACCTCTACGTCAATAAATACATTTCTGGTGTTTGTTCTGCATTAATCCACAGGGAACTCAATGGGAAGTACACTTCAGATAGAAGTGTTATCTACCATCTTCAAATGGTATTGTCATCTACAGTCTGATTGGACTACTTTGATGTATCAGCAGTCTCAGCAACAGTAGCCCCCCTCCACCCCCTTTGCAGGGTCTACTGCTGCCCCTATAGTATAGTACAAGCTGTGACTTATGTAGCCACGCAACATCATTGCTAGTATACTCTTGAATGTCATGGAACATCCATAAGAGCTCCAGCAACTGCCCCAGGACATCTGGCATGGCTGGACAAGCAACAGAGAGATGACAGCAGTGGGACGAATGTGTATAAGTGGTGTACCATGTCTCTAGCACAGTCCTTGAGATCTACTGCCAGGTAGCACATGACCCTTTTCTACACTGATATTTGGAAAAATTAATTTGCAAAATGAAGTCTGAGGATCATTTACCTTAAGTCTCTTCTAGGATGCTTATTGGAATGCACTCCTATGTTCAAACCCATATCTACTGCCTAGAACTCACAGAGATAGAACCTAGGAATCTGTGTTTTTAAAAAGCTCGCCTTATGAATCTTGTGCTCAATGCCCTAGACTAGCCTACAAGCTCCATAAAGGTAAAGATTATTCATTCATTTATATATTCCTTATTTTCCTCATACCCAGCATAGAACTTGGATATAGCATTGCTGACTATGTATTTGCTGAACGAATAAATATAGAATGCATGAAGGAATGAAGCAATGGATGAATGAATGAAAGAATGAATAGTATAAATGAATTCAAAGGACAACCAATTTTGAGCATTTGGTTAATACAGAGGATCTAAAATGTTAAAACTATTATTTCAGTTGAAGGCTGATCTTAATTAGACTCCTTTCCATTGTAGGGACAGGGCGAATTCATGAATGGATATTCATGTGTAGATGTATGAATTATCTATAAATAAATTATCAAGTCACTGTTAGTTTTCTTTCTTTCCCATTTGCAACAAATTTCTAAATTGTACCTGTTCCCATTCCATTAGCTACGCAAACAATAGGAGAAGCATGAATTCAGGGCATTCAAACAAATATTAATCCAATCAAAAAATAAAAAGAAAATCATCTAGGAAAAAATAAGTGAATTCTGAAGGAAATTTAAATAATTATTTGGAGGTTATGGGACATTTGGAATTATCCACTTTATTATACCATATGTATGCTTGAGAATGGCTGTGCAGTAGTTGACATGAAGTGGCTATGGCAGGAAAATCTGAGAGTACCCCCAAAAGAGAGTGGTTTCTTGGCAAAATGCAGAAACTCTCTTGCTCCAAACTTTCCATATAGTTTTCTAAATGATTTATGGAGAAAAATATCTTTGTTTACTTTTGTGGTTTTTGTGAAATAGCAACATTTCTTTTCCTTGATGATAAAAACCCTCTCTCCTGGGTCTAACACTGGCCTGTTAAAAGTTGCCAAGTGATTGCGGTCAAGATGGCGGCAACACAGGCGGAACTGTGAGATTCTCCGAATGTGAGTTCCCCAAAAAGTCTCTTGCCCTCCTTCCCCTACCCCACTGCCCACAGCTGGACGCATTGGTC
>CAUYQG010242157.1:0-20520 GCA_963574415.1 Tarsius wallacei | reverse complement strand
TGAGAGATGATGGATACATTAATATGTTTCACTATAGTAACCATTTCGCTATATATACGTAGTTTATAGCATTATGTTGTATATCTTAAATATATACAATAAAATTTATTTTAAAAATAAATAGCCATGTGCGGTGGCTCATACCTGTAATCCCAGCACTTTGGGAGGCCGAGGATAGAGGATTGCCTGAGCTCTGGGTTTCAAGACCAGCCTGGGTAACTTGGTGAGACCTCGTCTCCACAATAAATTAAAGAATAAGCTGGGCATGGTAGAGCATGCCTGTAGTTCCAGCTACCTGGAAGGCTGAGGCAGAAGGATCGCGTGTCTCCAGATGGCTGAGGCTGCGGTGGCCATGAGTGTGCCACTGCACTCCATCCTGGGCGACAGAGTGAGACTCAAAAAAAAAAAAAAAAAATGCAGAGTCTCAGGCCCCGGCCCAGACCTGCAGAATCAGATTTGCAGTTTTAACGAGGTCGCCAGGCAATCTGCAAGCATGTCAGCATCTGAGGAACACTGGTCTCAAGCAGTTATGCTTAGACAATCATGTCTCTGACTGGTTCCTTCTGGAGTGGAGAACCCGATGGGAATGGGGAGTTCTGAGGGAGGAGAAAAAGTTTTCTTTTTCATTTTAGGCCCTTTCTCAAAAGTCTGAAAATTTTCACCAAGCATCCATTACTTTTGTTACAAATATAAATAACGACAGCGACTATTGACTGAGACCTCGCTGATCACACAGTTCGCTGCTGAGCACATCGTAACACTTTCATCCGTGGAATGGGAGTGATAGCGGGCTCGCAGAACTGTGGTGAGGATGAAGTGAGCTTGATGAACAGGAAAACTGCAGGTATTGAGTAAATGAATTTCCCTCTCCAGGAGGATCGCTTGAGCCCAGGAGTTCAAGGCCAGCCTGGACGACATAGTGAGACCTGGTTTACAACCCAAAAAAATTTTTAATAGCTGGGTGTGGTGGCACACACCTGTAGTCCCAGCTACTTAGAAGGCTGAGGTGGAAGGATCTCCTGCGCCCAGGAGGCTGAGGCTACGGTGAGCTGGGATCGTGCTACTGCCCTCCAGCCTCGGCAACCGACTCAACCTTAATCAGCAACAACAACAACAAAAGCTTCCCTCTGACCCTTTCATCCAAGTCACCTCTCTACCCGGAGCGTGGAGGACACTGACCCTTGCAAAATGTGACCTTGAGAAAATGCCTTAGCTCGCTGCGGTTTCAAACCGGGTTTGCTCACATTTCTTTTCTGGCAGACTACTGGAGGCTAGGGCGCCTTTGTTTATTAAAATTTGTTTTTAAATAGAGATAAAGGGGACCTTTGACATTAAATTATGCAGTCCTCAGAAAGCTAGACTATATTTTGAATTGGTCAGGTTCCTAAAAGCATTTATCAACTACATGAGCCAAGATTTCCCTGGGGGAAAAAAAATGTAATATGAAAGAAAAAGAAAATAGCAGTGGCATATGTTAAGTATAAGAAGGCTTCAAAACAGGCTGGCTCGCGATTTCTTTCCATTTGTTGTATATATATATATAGCATATAATTTACCAAAATAGCAAGGAACATTTGTTTTACATAATTTTGCTATTTAAGGAACACAAGGACTTGAGGAAATAGCTGTCAACTTAAAGATCTTGTTTGTACCATCATATAATTTTCCTTGGTACCTTAAGTTGGGGCCTCTGACTTGATTTGAGGTTTTTTTGTTTTTGGGGGTTTTGTTTGTTTGTTTGTTTGAGTCAGGGTCTCACTTTGTTGCCCAGGCTAGAGTGCAGTGGCAAAATTATGGCTCACTGCAGGCTCAACCTCCTGGGCTCAGGTGATCCTTATGCCTCCGCCTCATGAGTAGCTGGGACTACAGGTGTGTGCCACCACACTTGCTAGTTTTTAATTTTTTTGTAGAGACAAAGTCTCACTATGCTGCCCAGGCTAGTCTTGAACTTTTGAGCTCAAGCAGTCCTCCTGCCTCAGTCTCCCAAAGTGCCATCTTACCTGGCTGGGTATTTTATTTTATTTATTTTTTTGAGTTGGGGGGTCTCACTCTGCCACCCAGGCTGGAATGCTGTGGTATGGCCAAGGCTCACCACAACCTTGACCTCCTGAGCTCTTGTGATCCTTCCACCTCAGCCTCCTATGTAGCCAGAACTACAGGTGTGCACCACCACATCCAGCTAATTTTTTTTCTTTTTTTCCATTTTTTTGAAGAAGCAAGGTCTCACTATGTTGCCTAGGCTGGTCTTGAACTCCTGGGCTCAAGTGATCCTCCCATGTCAGCCTTCCAAAGTGCTGGGATTACAAGCATGAACCACTGCACCTGGCCTACAGCTGGGTATTTTAAATAACGTGCTTTTCTCCCTTTTCCTCTGAGCTTTTGAGCTTTTGCCTCTTGGGTTTATGAATCCATGAGACTGAAAAGGAAGCTTAAACTGAGTAGTGATTATCACAGGGTGGCATTCGGAGTCCTGCATGAAGAGAGGTGGCTGGCCACAGGAGAGAGCCCAGTTTTGGCAAGTAGACTAACTTGGGCTTGAATCCTACTACCCTTCCACTGTATAATGGTGAGCACTCTGGACTCTGAACCTTCTACCCACACCATCCAGTAGCTATGTGACTCTGAGTAGACTATATCACCTCTCTAAGCCTCAGTTTCCTCACCTGTAAAATGGAGATGGTAATTCCTATCTCACAGGGTTTCCATAGAGATTAAAGGAGTCCTATTGAGAGTATCTCGGAGAGTCTAGCACAATCATTCAACATTTCTTTTTTCTTTCTTTCTTTTTTTTTTTTTTGAGTTGAAGTCTCACTCTGTTGCCCAGGCTAGAGTGCCATGGCAACACTCACGGCCACCCCAGCGTCGACCTGCTGGGCTCCAGCGATCCTTCTGCCTCAGCTTTCCAAGTAGTCAGAACTATAGGTGCGTGCTACCACACCTGGCTAATTTTTTTATTTACTGTAGAGGTGAGGTCTCGCCAAGTTGCCCGGGCTGATCTCGAACCCACGGGCTCCGGCAATCTACTCGCTTCGGCCTCCCAGAGTGCTGGGATTACAGGCTGAGTCCCCGAGCCCAGCCTCCATATTTCAAAAAGCACTTATTGAGGGCTGACTATGTGCTGATTGCTGGGACATAAGGAGGGACAAAATCGACATGGCACCTGTCCTCATGAAGTGGATCCTCTAGTTAAGGAGACAGTTAATACACAAGTAAGCAAATACATTATTATACATTTGCAACATGAAATGTATCCTGAGAAGGAAGCAAACGGGATGCCAAGATAAAGAACCATTGGTGGGGAGGGAGGAAGCGGTCAGAGAAGACCTCCCTGAGGAGACAGAGGTCAAGGGGACAAGGAAAGTCACCCACAGATGAGGAAGAGTAGACATTAGACATAACAGCCCGTGCAAAGGCCCAGAGGTAGAACAAAGGGGCAAAGGTCAAGGAGACAGACTGAACCGTACAGAGCTCTTCCACAGTGAGGGTGTTCTGTGTTGTCCTGAGAACCATGGGAGGCCATTGAAGGTTTCAAGTAGCAGCGAGGGGTGGGGAGAACATCAGAGTTGAGTTTTGAGATTACTCGAGCACATATTCCTGCAAGAGGAGGGATCTGTGAAGGAAAGCATTTTAAGATATAGGTTTCATTATTATTTAGGGATGGCCATGTCAAGAGATCAGGAGACACCTGCTACTGAAAAGATAAACTTTGTTATTGGCCAGGCATGGTGGCTCACACCTGCAACCCAACATCTTGGGAGGCCTAGGTGAGAGGATTGCTTGAGACCAGAAGTTTGAGACCAGCTTGGGCAACATAGCAAGAACCCCCATCTCTACAAAAGAAAAAAAAATTAGCCAGGCATGGTGGCATGTGCCTGTAGTCCCAGCAGTGAGCTGTGATTGCACCACTGCACTCCAGCCTGGTGAGGTAGAAAAAATGGGGAAAACACAGGCAAGAGCATTTATTTTGGCTTCTGAGCAAAGACACTGGCAAGGCAGAGTAAGCAGGCTAAGAGCTGGCTGGTTTGGATAATTTTATCAAACTCTGGAGGAGTATGGGGGTATAGAGGCTGCCCCTAGTCGTCTAGTACTGGTTCTGGAGTGGTTAGGGAAGTTGGATATGAGAGTCTGAGAGCCGGAAAAGGAGGTGGCTGGGGATGAGAGCCTCTGGACTGCTTGGTTTGCATCTGCGGCATGCTGGCAGGTGAGCTGTTTGCTGTCTCTAGCAATCAGTTAACCCTGGAGGGGCAGTCTCTCCGGGGTCAGCAAGGCCGCGCAATGTCAAAACATCAGAATACAGAAGATCAAGGACATGATTCATGCAGAAAAATGGCCAGAGAGGAGGTAGGGAGGGCAGGAAGGAGGCTGTGTGGTCCATGGGAAAGAAGTGATGGTGGCTTGGATTAGGGGGCTGCAGGAGGGCTGAGATGTTTGTTAAATGTTCGTCTCTCTCCGCTTATACTCTTCCAGCAAGTACAGGAAGACATCTTCACTGGGAGGCTCATCTGCTAAGGTACCCAGGAGAGGGCTGGTCTGTAACAAGGGTCTGCCTTGCTTGGGGAGCTCAGCCAAATCAGCTTTGTTCCAGATACTTCAGCGATGTGGTATTGGGATTCTTGAAGTCTGAAACCTACCGATAAATGAGGTTAGATGCTGTGCACTTGGAGCAGCAGAAACTGTCAAGGTCACTAACATAGGGCCTTCCTTCGTCTCCTTCAAGACAAGACCTGGGGCACTCCCTGGTCCATAGGACTTGGGGAGAGTCCTCCCAGGGATGAAATTCCATCTCCAAATATTTGGGATTCTGGCCTATGAAAGAAGGTGCTTGTTCAACTTGTGCCCTGAGAACAGAGCTTGAACTTCCGGTTATAAGGAAGAAGGAAACAGATTTCAACTCAATAGAAAGAGAAGAGCCTTCTCAGGTGGAGAAGTCCAGAGATGGAAAAGGCAAATTTAGGAGGTAGTGGGCTCCCCTCATGAGAGATTCCAGGCAAGGCAGGTATACCTATGATTGGTTCGAGAGTAAGGATACTTGATATTTATGCATCCGTTCAGTGTGCTAGGTCAAAGCTTGTTTTGTTTGTTGTTGTTTTTAGTCAGAGTCTCACTCTGTCACCCAATCTGGAGTGCAGTGGCACACTCCCGGCCACCTAGCCTCGACCTGCTGGGCTCAAGTGATCCTTTGGCCTCAGCCCTCCAAGTAGCTGGAACTACAGACAGGCACCACCACGCTCACCTAATTTTCTGATTTATTGTAGAGATGAGGTCTCGCCGAGTTGCCCAGGCTGGTCTCAAACCCATGGGCTCAGGCAATCCTCTCACCTCGGCCTCCCAAAGTGCTGGGATTATAGGCGTGAGCCACCACACCCAGCCTCAAAACTTGAATGTTATAAACTCTTATGTACGAGAGGGAGGCCCCCAAAAATGGAATTATCTTTTGGAGGGCGGACCAGTGTAGTAGAGGCTTCTCCACTAGGTAAGTGTTCTAGGAACCGATCAGTATCAATGTACCGGACAGCGTTGTTTTGAGAGACTGTATTCAGCTTCAGTGAATTTTTTAGATATATTCTTTCAGTGAACTTGCCCATTTCATGATGGGTGATTTACACGAACAACCTGCCCCTCGCATGCTGAGTGTTTAGCAGTTTTTGACAAAAACAGGATGTCCCCCATCCCCCACCCTCCCTCTTCACCTGATTTCACCTGGAGCAAATTTTTTTTGTTTCCCGGATGAAAAAAGTGCTCAAAGAGAAACAAGTTTCACTGATGTGGAAGAGGTGAAACAAAAAACAGCAGAAGCACTAAAAGGCATCAAAAACCTACAAGTTTAAAACTTTTGAGCAGTGGAAAAAGTGTCTCGACATGTGTATTGCATCAAACGGAGAGTACTTTGAAGGTGACTGAAGTTTAAACATGTAAGAATTAATACACAATTTTTTATAAATTAATTCTGGTTTTTGAGGGGTCCCCCTTGTAATGCTGCCGGCAATCCTAAGAGGAAGGTGTTATTAATATCTCCATCTTAAAGCCGTGTGTGGTGGTGGCTCGCTCCTGTAATCTCAGCACTCCTGGAGGTGGAGGCGAGAGGATTACCTGTGCTCAGGGGTGTGAGACCAGCCTGAGCAACTTGGTGAGACCTCATCTCTACAATGAATCAAAAAATTAGCCGGGCGTGGTAGCGTGCGCCTGTAGTTCTGGCTATTTGGAAGGCTGAGGCGGAAGGAGGTCGTTGGAGCCCAGCAGGTTGAGGCTGTGGTGACCGGAAGCGTGCCACTGCACTCCAGTCTGGGCGACAGAGTGAGACTCCAACTAAAAAAAAAAAAAAAAAAAAAATCTCCAGTTTATATAGATAAGCAAACTGAGGCTGAGGCTAAAAGAGGTTATATCAATTGGTCCCAGTTCCCTAGATAATATGTGGTATACTAGGACCCTGGCCTAAGCCGCTTCACAACCCCTGACCTTACCCAACCAGCCAACGCTTCTGTGACTGAAGCCAAGAACACCCCCCAGGGAACTAATGAAAACGCTGATCCTGGGCCATAATCCAGACCTAGTGCTTTTGTCTCTGTCTAGAGTGGGGCCTAGGAGTCTGAATTTTAATAAGATGCTGGCAGTGACCACAGAAGTCTGGGAGTCACCACCAAATTTCCCTCTGCCCTCAACTGGGGTGACGGGACATGAGGGGTTGGATGTGATGACCTTTAAGCTTCCTTCCATTCCTGAATGTCTAGAAGTCTCGAATTATGGGCATTTTAGTTCTCTGTGGATTTTATTTGTTTGTATTTTCCTGCCATCCTCATTAACCTGCATAACAATGAGCTTGTTCTCTGGATAGTGAACTACTGGCTTCCAGGTTGGACAAGAGGTAATGATTAAAAAAAAAAAAAAAGAAACAAGAATACCAGTTCACATTCATGAAGCCCCTATCAGATGTAGCTAGCTCTGCTAAGCACTTTATGAGAATCATCTCAAGGAACCCTTATGCCTGACAAGGTGGGTGCTGTTGGTACCCCCACTTTACAGATGGTGAAACTGAGGCCTAAAGAAAGTAACTTGCCCAAGGTTACCTACCAAGTTAGCAGGAAAGTTGGAATTTGAACCCAGGTCTGCTTGAGTAGGGAGCCCACACACTTCCTTACCTGACTGACATGACTTCGGTGAAGGGGATGGGCAACTCTTCTGATTGGGATAACAAAAGGCCTGTGCTACAGTCTTCCAGGTGTTGGTGTTCACTCAACAGTCATGCAGTGAGGGCCAAGACTGAGTTCTTGCCCTCCTGGAACTGACAGCCTTTTACCAAATCCCACTGAGGATTGCAGAAGATGCACACATTGCTGAGAAAACATGTACCAGGATGCCAACACGATTAACGTCTTGAGAAGTGAGCTTTAAAGAGACTCTGAAGAGGCTGTAGAAGTAGAATGACTTCTGAGCCCAGAGGTTTGAGACCAGCCTGGGCAACTTGGCAAGACCTCGTCTCTACAAGAAATTTAAAAATTAGCCAGGCGTGGTGGTGCTCACTTGTGGTTCCAGCTACTTGGAAGGCTGAGGCGGAAGGATCACCTGAGCCCAGCAGTTCAAGGCAGCTGTGAACATGCCACGGCACTCCAGCTTGGGCGACAGTGAGACTCCGACTCAAAAAAAAAAAAAGACTAATTACCATCTAACGTACATTTTAGAGAAGTTGATCTCAATCTGGGTGATTTAGTCTCCCAGAGGACAACAGCAACGTTTTGATGGTCATGGCTTGGGGTAGGCGAGTGACATCTGGTGGATGGAGGAGGCGAGGAATAATGCCAGACATGCTACAATGCACAGGACAACCCCCCACAACAAAGTATAAATGTGAAGAGCCAGACGCCGTGGCTCACACCTGTAAGCCCAACATTTTAGGAGGCTGAGGTAGGAGGATAGCTTGAGCCCAGGAGCTCAAGACCAACCTGGGTGACATAGCGAGACCATGTCTCGACAAATAATTAAGTAATTAGCCAGGCGTGGTAGCATGCACCTGTAGTCCCAGCTATTCGGGAGGCTGAGGCAGAAGGATTGCCTGAGCCCAGGAGGTCAAGGCTGTGGTGCGCCGTGATTGTACCACTGCACTCCAGCATGGGCGACAGAGTAAGACCCAACTCAAAAAATTTAAAAAAAAAATGTTAATAGGGTAAAGGTTGAGAAAACCTGGGTTAAAGAGTAAATGAAATGCTGTTAATAATTACACCAGAATAACCGCGGTAATCTAGGATAGTACCAGGCACACTCAACCAGAGTTCAGAATCACAGGCGTTTAGAGTCGAAAATGCCCCTAAAGGTGACCCAGGCACCCCCTTATGTCTCAAGGAAGTTAAATGAATTACCCAGGACTACCCCATGATTCACATGCAAATCCGCTTAATTCTTTTAGACAGCCCAGAGTTTGGCTGGGGCTGTAAAGCCACTGTCTAGGCCAGGGCCCTGGAACAGTTCTCCCTAAGCTCTAAGGCTACCCAAACAATGGCCTCTTTACAAGAAGACTTCTTTCATTGGCCTCCAGATGATTCCCTGTAAGTCGCTGAAACACGCATCCCTCAGAGGTGAAGCTGGCAGGCATGAAAGGCAAACATATTTGCAGCGAACGTGTGTGAGCGGCTTTGAGGTTTAAAGGCTTTGGTGGGCTCTCTCGGAGGCTCTCCAGGTTTTTACAATAATGCCCTATTTTTTGTCTAAAGTGGGTGACAATGAACCCCTATCTCTCCTCCTTGGTTCTTGGTTAGGGATGATCTTTCCTCCTCCTGCCTTTTTTTTTTTTTTTTTTTTTTAAGAAATGAGGTCTTGCTTTGTTGTTAAGGCTTGTCTCAGACTCCTGGGCTCAAGCAATCCTCTCGTCTCGGCCTCCCAAAGTGTTGGAATTACAGGCATGAGCCATCACACTCAGCCCCAGCTGCCTTTTTTTGAGACAGGGTCTCACTCTGTGGCCCAAGCTGGAGTGCAGTGGCGTGATCATAGCTCTCTGCAGCCTCAAACCCTTGAG
This sequence comes from Tarsius wallacei, assembly GCA_963574415.1. Taxonomy (NCBI): domain Eukaryota; kingdom Metazoa; phylum Chordata; class Mammalia; order Primates; family Tarsiidae; genus Tarsius; species Tarsius wallacei. The sequence goes on along the minus strand of CAUYQG010242157.1, from coordinate 11,516 downwards.
CTCAAGCAATCCTCCCACCTCAGCCCCCTGAGTAGCTGGGACTACAGGTGTGCACCACTATATCAAGCTTTTTTTTTTTTTTTTTTTGTAGAGACAGGATTTCCAGTGTTGCCCAGGCTGGTCTCAAACTCCTGGCCTCAAGTCCTCCTCCTGCCGCCTCCCAAAGTACTGGGATTATAAGTGTGCACCACTGTAGCCCATTCCTCCTTCCCCTTTTGGTCCATGGAGTCTCAGGGAAATAGGAGCCAGCAGGAAGTCTCAGGTGTGTCTTTGGCATCTACTCTGGTTTTGTGTCTCTCAAGAGACTCCTCAGTTTAGAGGAACCAGAATCTATTTTCTAACTTTTTCTCTAGAATTCAGACGCAAATCCTTACCAGGGTTAGCAGGGGCCCAAAGAGCTTAGCTGAGACTATTTCAAGAACAATAGTCATATAATCATTGCAGCATGACTCACAATAGCCAAGCTATGGAATAAGCCCAAGTGCCCATCAATGGATAAATGGATAAGGAAAATGTGGGCCAGGCGTGATGGCTCATGCCTATAAACCCAGCACTTTGGGAGGCTAAAGTGGGAGGACTACTTGAGTCTAGGAGTCCAAGACCAGCCTGGGCAACATATCAAGACCTCATCTCTATTAAAAAAAAAAATTAGCCAGGCATGGGGACACACGCCTGTTGTCCCAGCTGAAGAAGCTGATGCAGAAGGATCGCCTGAGCCCAGAAGGTGGAGACTACGGTGAGCCATGACCAGGCCAATGCACTCCAGCCTGGGTGACAGAGTGAGATCCCAGCAGAAAGAAGAGAAAAAAGAAAAGAATATGTAATCATATATATGTACACATTGAAATACTGTTCAGTCTTCACAAGGAAGGAAATCCTCTCATTTGCACAACGTGAATGAACCTGGAGGACATTACCTTAAGTGAAATAAGTTAAGCACATAAAGACAAATACCTCCTAATCTCACTTGTATGTGGAATCTGAAAAAGTCAAATTCACAGAAGCAGAGAGTAGAATGATGGTTACCAGGGACTTGAAGGGGGGCTTGGGAGCTTCGGGGGCTTGACCAAAGAGTATGATGTTTCAGTTAGATAGAAGGAATAAGTTCAACAGATCTATTATACAGCATGGAGACTATAGTTAATAACAATTTACAGTATTGTGTACTTGAAAATGACTGAGAGTAGAATTTTTTTTTTTTGAGTTGGGGTCTCTGTCACCCAGGCTGGAGTGCAGTGGCATGATCGGGGCTCACCTCAGCCTTGACCTCCTGGGCTCAGGCGGTCCTTTCACCTCAGCTTCCCGAATAGCTGGGACTACAGGCACATGCTACCACATCCAGCGAACCTTTTGATGTATTGTAGAGATGAGGTCTCACTATGTTGCCCAGGCTGGTCTTGAACTCCTTCAAACGATCCTCCCACCTCAGCCTCTCAAAGTGCTGGGAGTACAGGCATGAGCTACTGTGCCCGGCCTAAAAAGTTTTTTAAATTTTAAATGTAATCAGCAAGTCAAATGACTGTTCTGCCATGCTCCCTGATTTAGTTCAAGGGGAGCTAAAGGGATGGGGAAGCAGAGGGCTGATTAGAAGGAAACGGAGCTAGGTCTGATCATCCGGGAGGACTGAGCTACGCAGCTGCTAAAACTTAGGGTGGTCTCAACTGTAAGGGAAAGTAATTTAGCTGAGGAATAAGATTTTTCTGGTTTTCCATTCACGAAGCTTCCTTAACCCTTTGGCCTATGGACTCCAGTCCACTGAGGCAGGAGCCTGCCCAGCACATTCGAGGAACAGCAGGGAGACAGCGGCAGGCGTGGGTGGAGAGTGGAAGAGATGAGGTGAGGGGGAGCCGTGGGAGGGTTCTGAGCAGAGGAGGGACATGATCCTCCTGCCTCAGTCTCCCGAGTACCTGGGACTACAGTTGCACCCATTTTTTGATTTACTGTAGAGATGAGGTCTTGCCAAATTGTCCAGGCTGGTCTCAAACCCCTTGCATCCGGCAAAACTCTCACCTCCCTCTCAAAGTGCTGTGACTACGAGCATGAGCCACCACACCTGGCATAATCTGATTTTATTTTATTTTATTTTATTTTTATTTTATGAGTTGGAGTCTCACTGTCACCCAGACTGGAGTGCAGTGGCCGCTCCCGGCCACCGCAGCCTCGACCTGCTGGGCTCCGGCGATCCTTCCGCCTCAGCCTTCCGAGTAGCTGGAACTACAGGTGCGCGCTACCACGCCCGGCTAATTTTTGGTTTATTGTAGAGATGAGGTCTCGCCAAGTTGCCCAGGCGGGTCTCGAACCCACGGGCTCAGGCAATCCACTCACCTCAGCCTCCCAAGGCGCGGGATTACAGGCTGAGCCACCGAGCCCGGCTCATAATCTGATTTTAAAGGATCCCTCTGGCTGCCGTGTTGAGAACGGTTGTAGGGAGGCAAGGGCAGGCGGCACTGCTGTCAATCCGGGTGACAGAGGACTGGGAATTTGACCCAGGTGATCGCAGTAGAGGGGGAGAGATGTGGTTGAAATCCGGGTGTAGCTTAGGAGCAGGGCCAATAGGGTTTCCTTATGGATGGAGAGTAAGGAGTGAGAGAAAGAGGGGCGTCTACGTTGGCCCTAGAGTTTCTGACCCGAATGGCAGGGATAGAGTTGCCATCAACTGAGATGGGTGAGGCTGAAAGAGGAGCAGGGGAAGGAAAGGTGAAAGGTTCAAGTTCAGACTTGCGCTTTCACACCAAACCAGACATTTGCTTAGTGTTTTGCAAGGGGAACTATGGCTTCCAGGTGCTCTATTACCTGAACAAGTTGGAGGATAAAGACAACAAAACCAGGGCCAGGTGTGGTGGCTCATGCCTGTAATCTTAGCACTTTGGGAGGCCAAGGTAGGAGGACTGCTTGAGCTCAAGAGTTTGAGATCAGCCTGGGCAACATAGCAAGACCTCGTCTCTACAAAAATCAAAAAATAAGCTGGGTGTGGTGGTGCACACTACTAGAGAGGCTGAGGTGGGAGGATCGCATGAGTCCAGGAGTTTGAGACTGTGGTTAGCAATGATCCTGCCACTGCACTCCAACCTGGCAACACAGTGAGATCCCAACTCAAAGAAAAAGAGAAAAGGAAAGAAAACAGAGTAAAGGAAGACAAGCACCACCAGGGCTGTGAACTGAGCCCTTCCTGAGAGCCAGGCTCTGTGCTGAAAGCTTCTAGTGATTAGCTCCCTGACCTTGCAACAGCCTGCCATGCAGATACTATCACAGCCCCGCCCAACTTCGCAGATCGGAGGATTGCTTGAACCCAGGAGCTGGAGACCAGCCTAGGCCACGTAGTGAGATCTCATCTCTATAAAAAACCAGAAAATTAGCAGGGCGTGGTGGCACACAACTACAGCCCCAGTTACTCGGGAAGCTGAGGCGGAAGGATTGCCTGAACCCAGGAGGTTGAGGCTGGGGTGGCCATGAACGTGCCACTGCCCTCCAGCCTGGGTGACAGAGTGAGACTCAGACTCAAAAAAAAAAAACTAAACACACAATTCTCATAATTATTTGCAATATTTTGTTCAATGTCCACCTCTCCCACCAGACCAGTGCTATCCAATAGAACTTTCTACAAATATGAAAATGTTCTAGACCTATGCTATGCAATACGGTAGCCACTAGGCACTCATAACTACTAGCACCTGAAATGTGGTTAGTGTGACTGAGGGAGAGATTTTTGTTAATTTTACATATTTAATATTGCATATGATACTGTATAAATTACTTTATAAACAAATTACATAATTAAGATTTTTCTAAAATTTAAATAGCCACATGGAGCTAGTGGCTACCATATGGGAGATCACAGCTCCAGCCTGTGAGTTACTTGAGGGCAAGAACCATTCTCCCTTAATCAGATGTAAAACCCTTTGTAACTAGGAGGGCATCCAAGTAAATCAGTGAACAAATGAATGAATGAAGCAATCAATCAATGAATACAGTCTGAAAATTTGTTTTCAAGAAATTATTCTAGAATGGAGAGACCTAGAAAAGTCTGATTTGCACAAGGTCACACACTAAGGCAGAACTGGGTGCAAACTCTGAGCCTCCTGCACCTCTTCTACATGGTGCAGCCCCTGAGTGGACAGCTGGTGAGAGACATTTGTGTCTCAAATGATTCCAGAGTGTGTGAAGGTGCCCCCAAGTGCAAGTGAGGACTGTTTTCTTAGACACTCCCCTCTCTCTCCCCCTCCTCCAACCCTGTAAACTACTTAGTGGCTTATAATCTACTAACACTTGGCCTCCCACAGGACTGAGCCTATTTCAAAGTCCACTCTTGCCAACCCTCTACAAGGCACTCTGAATTTTTTTTAAACATATTGCTCTCAGGAAATCTGCTGCCTGCAATCTGTGCATAATATACGCAGGGTGTGGTTTAAAAACATCCAAATCGTGATTTGTAACCCACTCAGATTTCTGTGGCCACTCCTTTTGGCTTATTCCTTTTTAGAAATTGAGGTCAGCCGGGTTCGGTGGCTCAGCCTGTAATCCCGCGCCTTGGGAGGCTGAGGTGAGTGGATTGCCTGAGCCTGTGGGTTCGAGACCCACCTGGGCAACTTGGCGAGACCTCATCTCTACAATAAATCAAAAAATTAGCCGGGCGTGGTAGCGCGCCTATAGTTCCAGCTACTTGGAAGGCTGAGGCGGAAGGATCGCCAGAGCCCAGCAGGTCGAGGCTGTGGTGGCCGGGATCAGCCACTGCACTCCAGCCTGGGCGACAGAGTGAGACTCCAACTCAAAAAAAAAAAGAAATTGAGGTCAACATATCAGGGCTAATTTTGACTTCATTCAAATGTCATTTAGAGTTTGCAGATTACAATTTTTGGGAGTCTGGCATAGTGAACCTACATTTTTATAAATAATTTTTCAGATGTAATAATATAATAATAGCTAATATGCATTGAGTGTGTTGTGTCTGCCAAGCATTTAGGGTTATTGGTCTTCAAAATAATCCTATGAATCAAGTACTATTATGATCCTCATTTTATAGATAGGGAAACTGAGTCTCAGAAAGGTTGTCACTTGCTTAAAGTCACACAGCTAGGAAGAACCCAAGTCTCCCTGCTTCAAGAGCCAATGTACCTAACTACTACACAATTTGGCCCCTCTAGTAAATAATACATGCATTTATATGTATAAGATATAAATTGATTATTCAGAAAGAATAATCAAAAAACTATATGACTGGGGTTTGAGAAAAGGAAAATTTACTTTTAATTCTTGTTTTTCTCTTTGAATTTTATTTACCTTTATTTCTTGGTACATCATATTATATTTGTATAAAAAAATTAATTTTTAAATTTAAATAAATAAAAACCTCTTCCTATTTTTGCTTTTTTTTAATTAAGGAAGGAATTGTCATGATAATATCAAATCTACATATTAGTAGATTAAATATACATGAGTCTTCTGCAAAGTTCACATGCTCTGACATTGGAAAATTTATCCCAGTAAAACTGCAGTTCCAATATGCAATCTTATTCTTAGTACCAAGTTTCATATTTCTTGTTTCAAATTGTTTTTTATTTTTGGACAATATTTTGGTTTTTAAACATGATAATTATTTTCAATGAAATTGGTATGTTTTCCTTGAGAGATGTGCAATGAGACATTTGCATTTTGATGCACTTATACATCGACCTCTAGGTATTATAAGCAGGCATTCTCTAGCATTTGTGACATAATGCTGGATTACATAATAAGATATGTTATTTGTGGGTTAATAAAAGCTTAAAAGAAAATGTTTAATTAATTGGAATATTAAATGAAAATTAATTTTACACTGATTGAGAAGCAAACACTCCAATCCTCTTCAATACTCAGAGCCTCAGAGAACTGAATTCATCACACTAAAAGTCACTTGGGAGAATTCCTCAGTAGCTTAGAGAAAAAACCCACCATTTTTTAAGTACAGAAAATACACACGTGCTAACAATAATTGACTATTTTTCAACAAACCTAAGGGAATCTATTTATATCATCCAACCGGCTAGTAATTCTAAAAATTAAAACGAACACCCTCAGAAATGTTATTTTTAATGCCCCCTCATAGTCTTGGAATTTACTTTAAAAATCACTAACCGCGTGTAATAAGAAAAACCTGTAAGCTCCTCCACAAGGCCTCTGTCCTTTCCATTAATTGGTTGTATTTCTCCAAGATTCTCAGAGCAAATCTGGTATCTCTTAAAAATTCTAATCCTCAAAGGAATGTATTCCTGATGTTCCAGTGGGAGTCACTCTGGCTGGCTGTTACAAAAACCTTTCATTCAGAAGAAGGCAAGAGGTTTCAGCGCCGGTGCACAGCCCTCTCATTCACACACTTCATAAACAACAGGACTTTGCCCAAGCCTCTCCTCTCGGAAGGAATCCCGGCTTTTTAGAAACCAATTTGCAACATCAGTATCCTTCCCTTCCAAAAGACCTTGCAGAAAAATTAGGAGTTTCACAGCATAGGAGAAGGGCTGGAAAGGACCGATGTCATTGCGTGGACTCATCAATTCAGTACACATTTCAAAACGGTGGCGAATGCTTTCGTAAGGCACCGACCTCGAAATTCCTTTAGGATTGAGAGCAATCAAAGGGAAAGCGTAACCCCCGTGACTCCCCATAAGGTCCTGACAGGTCTGAAAAATTGAACCGAGTCAGAGACACAGAGGCTGGGCTGCTGGGGAAGGAAAATGGCTTGCCTCCTCCAGGCCTGATTCCTTCCTCGGAAACAGCTCCCTTTAGATTCAAGAAGCCATGCAGAGATGCACCCCCTGCAGGGTTTCGTCTTTCGAAAGAAAGCCTGCTGCCTCTCGCTCGCCCCCATGATACTCACGGCAGCTGCCTCAGCTGGAATAAGTCCTCCTCCATGGCCGCGCTGCGCCAGGACGAGCCCTTTTCATGGCCCTTACATGGTAGTGGCGGATGGCGGCCCTCGGGGTTTCAGCACCGGGGTGCCGGACAGCTCCCGCGCCGCTTCCTCCCTCGGGCGGCAGCTGTTCGGGGCGGGAGCCGCTGGGGACCAGCCCACGAGACAAAGCCGCCGCCGCCAGGAGACCGCGGCGAGAGTGGGCGGAGAGGAGGAGGCGGAGGGCCGAGCGAGCTGCGCGCGAGAGGGGGAGGGGAGAGCCCTTCTGCTCAGGGGAGTTGACTGGCTCTCGGTGGCTGCCGGGGCCTTTCCGGGATGCTGCAGGGCACGCTGTGAAATGGCTGTCGAGGGACCGAGGAGCACCCTTGGGTTGACGACGCCTCTCTAAGCGTTCATTTGTAGAGAATCGTTAGTGTGATCAGTATAATAGTCTTGAAACCCAGGCCGCTATAACAAATACAGGTATGCATTTTTTTAAATGTATTCATGCAAGTACGGCCTATCAAGAGCCTACTGTGTGCAGGGCACTGAACTAGGCACTGGGGGCATGGCAGAACAAATTCGACATGTCATAGTCATTATAAAGCCGAAGGGCTAGGGAAATTAAGAAAAAAATGTGACAAGTATGAGAAGATCAAAGATCATTCATTTGTTCATTCAGTAAGCATTACCGAGTGATTTCTACAGCCTTGACTCTGAGGAATCAAAAATGAGTAAGACAGTGTTCCTGGGCCAGGCATGAGGCTCACCCCTGTAATCCCAGCACTTTGGAAAGCCAAAGCAGGAGGATGGATTGAGGCCTAGGGTTCAAGACCAGCCTCGGCAACATAGTGAAACCTCATCTCTGAAAAAAGAAAAAAAAGTCCTTGCCTTCAATATCCTCCCTATCTAATTCAATGGCTCCCCCGGCCTTCCAACCACTAAAATTTCTGCCCTCTTTAAAATTTAAACCCCTCGGCCAGGTGTCATGGCTCACACCTATAATCCCAGCATTTTGAGAGGCTGGGACGAGAGGATTGCCTGAGCCCATGGGTTCGAGACCAGCCTGGACAGCTTAGCAAGACCTCATCTCTACAATAAATCAAAAAAAGAAAAACTTAAGTCCCATGAAGTTTCACTGTTGTAACCCAAGTACCTAAGATAGTGCCTGGCACATAAAAGATGTTCAATAGATGTTTGTTGAATGAATGGTTCTCAACCCAGGCTGCACATAAAAATCACCCGGCTCCATCCCAGACCAATTGAACTCAACTTCTGAAGATGAGGCCTGAGCCTGGGTTTTTGTTTTTGTTTTTGTTTTTTGAGTTGGAATCTCACTCTGTTGCCCAGGCTGGAGTGCAGTGGCATACCCATGGCCACCCCAGTGTTGACCTGCTGGGCTCAGGTGATACTTCCACCTCAGCCTTCCAAGTAGCTGGAACTACAGGCATGTGCTACCATGCCCGGCTAATTATTGATTTATTATAGAGATGAGGTCTCACCAAGTTGCCCGGGCTGGTCTTGAACCCAAGGGCTCAGGCAATCCACTCACCTCAGCCTCCCAAAAGTGCTGGGATTACAGGCTGAGCCACGGAGCCCGGCCAAGCCTGGGTATTTTCTAAAGCTCCCCAGTAGCCCTGAGTGAAAACCTCTGGTCAAATCCGAACAAATAAAAAAGTATACAACAGATAACTACAAAGATGACCCATGATGGCTGCCAGCAAGAAGCAAGAGAACGATGATTGACTAGAGACTCATATGGAAGTAAAGGAAGAGGAAAACATTTTTTAAATTGTTGACAAAGGGAGGGAGAGAGTTGGGAGATGGTGAAAACAAACAAAAATCCTAGAACTGGAAATGATCTCACATCAAACACACATCACAATCACATATCAAGTCCAAAAAAAGACTTGGAAACCCAGAGTTGAGTGTGTGCCAGGCACCTAGGTGTATCTTTCACCACATTGTCCCCTTGATCTTTGCAGCAATCCTATGAAACAAGTATGATTTTTATCCTCATGTTACAGATTGGGAGATAAAACTCAGAGAAGGGCGAGCTACTTGTACAAGGTCACTAGGACAGGAAAAAGTTTATCTGAATTTAAAACCCAGGCCCTCTGCCTCTGCAGCCTGCACCCTCAAGTGCTAGGCTTTCTTTGAGAGTCTCAAAAGAAACTATCCATTGTGGCTATTGTAGGAAAATTTTGAATTTTGAAGCATCAACTTTAAGCAACTTGAAGGCTGGGAAAACCAATTATACAGTGGTACTAAAACTCCAATTTATTATGTATCTAACAAATATTAATTGAGCAACAACTATGTGCCTGTCACAGTGATAATTTGAATGTATTCATGACTACTTCTCACCTCATACTGGAGAGTCAATCACAGCTTGCCCGACCTACACTTATTTCTAAAGGAATCTGCCTCATCCCTGCTGTGCACTGCATTGGGTATTACACAATTGCTGGCCACAGCTGATTGGTTCAGGGAATGGACACTAACCTAAAGTCAACCAATCTGAATGCTTGACAGTAGCCCCACTGATGCATAGCTGGGAATGGGGCAGGGCAATCTGGATGGATTCAGTGATGGACTTAAATGTCTCTGAAGACTCTTGCTCTTAACTTTTTCCTCAATCCTTCCAGCCAGGTGGGGCTTGCTGGGGCTCTATGAATATACAACGGGCTCGTTCTAATTAGTTCCCTTAGTCCATTTCAAGTTCTACTAAGTGCTTTAAGCAGGAATTTTGGAGGTTCAGCAGAGATCCACAAAAGTTCCCTTGAAGAAAAGGGAGTTTGTGGTCCAAAACTGGAGAACTGTCAGACCAAAATCAGCCCTAGGGGCTCTCTTCCAAGCTTCAACTTCCTGACTGGATGTCCTAGAGTAGATTATCCAACATTCTGTGCCTGTGTTTCCTCATCAGAAATACAAATGTAAATGCCCATACCTACTTCATAGAGTAGTAGTGAGGATCAAGGATAAAACGTAGGTAAAAGACTACATACAAGCCGGGCACAGTGGCTCAAGCCTGTAATCCCAGCACTTTGGGAGGCAGAGGCAAGAGGATTGCCTGAGCCCAGGGATTCAAGACCAACCTGGGCAACTTGGCAAGACCTCGTCTCTACAATAAATAAAAACATTAGCTGAGCATGGTGGCATGTGCCTGCAGTTCCAGATACTTGGAAGGCTGAGGTCGAAGGATGGCCTGAGCCCAGCAGATTGAGGCTACAGTGGCTGCGAGTGTGCCACTGCACTCCAGCCTGGGTGACAGAGTGAGACGCCAACTCAAAAAAAAAAGTAAAATATATTAAACTTGACTTCAGTTAGAGGTTAAGTACTCTACCCAGCATGAGAACTTGGCCTTGTAAACTGCATCTAGAAGAGGAGAAATCTGACTCTAATTTTCTTTTACTAAAGGGGAAAGAATTGTGTTTTCACAGAATAATACTCACTTGAGCATTAAACAGTAAAAAAATGCAAACGCTAATTTTATATCTTTGTTATAAAATAGTATAGCAGGCCACGTGTGGTGGTTCAGACCTGTAACTCCAGTACTTTGGGAGGCTGAGGTGGGAGGATTGCTTGAGACCAGCCTGAGCAACATAGCAAGACCCTGTCTCCAAAAAAAAAACCCCAAAAAACTTAGGCTAGCATGGGGCAGGCACTAGTTGGGAGGCCGAGGTGGGAGGATCCCTGAGCTCAGGAGGTTGAGGCTGCAGTGAGCTGTGATAGTGCCTCTATACTCCAGCCTGGGCAACGCAGTGAGACGCTGTGCCTAAAAAAGTAAAAATAAAAATAAGATATTATAGTATCATTTAATTTTAATTTAAGGAAAAAATGTGTAAGTCAGTTACTCCTGCTAATTTTTGTTCTCTTTAAACTTTCTGTCACACATAGATATAACTACAACATCAAATAAGAATTTATGTGATTTCTAAATAATGCTTCAAATAGACTGTTTTTCTTAATTGGGGCCTTACACTGTCATGCATGCTGGACTGCAGTGGGATGATCACGGCTCACTGCAGCCTCCGTCTCCTGGGCTTAGGTGATCCTTCCACCTCAACCTCCCAAGCAGCTGGGACAACAGGCTAGACTATATCTATGTGGTTTAAAACACACACACACACACACACACACACACACACACACACACACACACACGTTTATTAAATAAGCTTTGATCACAGCTCTTCTCTGTTCCATTGCCCTAAAGGATGTTCCCTTTACAGCCTCTTCCTGGTTTTGACATAATTATTTGCGAAGATGACAATTCCCCAACTCTATACCACCAGAAGAAATCCCTCATTCACATCACACAAACGTGGATGACCAAAATGTGATGTAAAGTGATTTACACACCCTACCTAAGTAGACATCTCAGTCTGAAAAAGGGAATGTGAGAAGAAAATGTCTCCAGAGTACGATGTACCTTTAATGATGATCTCATTAGTCCATTATCGTATTTCATCTATTTGCAATGAGTGCATTTGCAAATATAATTTCTTTCTTTTTTTTATTTTTGAGTTGGAGTCTCACTCTGTCGCCCAGACTGGAGTGCAGTGGCCGCTCCCGGCCACCGCAGCCTCGACCTGCTGGGCTCCGGCGATCCTTCCACCTCAGCCTTCCAAGTAGCTGGAACTACAGGCGC
>CAUYQG010242155.1:0-18174 GCA_963574415.1 Tarsius wallacei | reverse complement strand
TGGTATTAAAGATTTTATATGCTTCTTGGCCAGATAGATATCTTTGGTGAAATACCTGATAGAATTTCATAACTGTTTTTAAATGGATTTTTTTTTCTTCTTGTTGAGTTTTGAGAGTTCTTTATATATTCTGAATACAAGTTTTTGGTCAGTTATGTGGTTTGCAAATATTGTCTTCCAGGCAGCAACTTGTCATTTTATTCACTTAAAATAGTTTTTAGTAGAGCAAAAGATTTTAATTTTGTATAAGATTCAACATATATTTCTTTTTTTTTTTTTTTTTGAGGTGGACTCTCAAAACTCAACAAGAAGAAAAAAAAATCCATTTAAAAACAGTTATGAAATTCTATCAGGTATTTCACCAAAGATATCTATCTGGCCAAGAAGCATATAAAATCTTTAATACCATTAGTCATTAAATAAATGAGAATTAAAATCACAATGAGATACCACTATACATTTACCAGAATTTCTTTTAAAAAAAAAAGTATGGATAATGTCAAGTATCAAGTGCTGTCCACTGGAATTCTTACACATTACTTGTGAGAATGGGAAGCAGTGTAGTCACTTTAGAAAGGAGCTTGGCAGTTTCTTATAAAGTTAAACTTGTACTTGCCACATGACATAGCTAGTCCCCCCAAAACATACCTGAATGGTTATAACAATTTCATTCATAATATCCCAAAGTTGGAAATAGCCCAAATGTCCTTCAGCTAGCAAATGAATAAATAAACTGTGTCATAACCATACAATGAAGTGCTACTCAGTAACAAAAAGAAACAAACTATCAACACAACAACAACGTGGTGGATGAATCTTAAATGTATTATGCTAATTGTAATAAGTTCGAGTCAAGGAGCTACATATTGATACAATCCCATTTATATGCCCTTCTAGGGTAAATAAAACTGTAGGACCAGAGAACAAATTATTTTCAGGGCTTAAGGGTGTGGAGGATTTTAGAATGGAATCAAGAGAAATGTTTAGTGGTGAGTAAGCTGTTCTGCACTTTTATTGTGGTGGCTCTATAGGCTCTATAATTCTCTATATTTGGCAAAACTCATAGAACTGTACACTCCCAGAAATATGGGATTTTACTGTATATAAATTTTTAATTTTTTTTGAGACAGGGTTTTACTCTGTCACCCAGGCTGCAATGCAGTGGTGTGATTCTGGTTCACAGCAGCCTCGACTTCCTGGACTCAAGTGATCCTCCTGTCTCAGCCTCCTGAGTAGCTGGGACTATAGGCACATACCATTATACCTGGTTAATTTTTAAAAGTTATATAAATATGCATTGTTCATCTCTAACCCTGAAGAAATACAAAAGATTATCAGAGACTACTATGTACACTTGTGTGGAAACAAACTTGAAAAACTAAAGGAAATGGCAGACTTTCTGACATCACACAATCTCCCTAGTTTGAAACAAGAAGAAATTGAGATCCTAAATAGAAATTGACTATGTCATAAGAAAACTACCTACAAAAAAAAGCCCTGGACCAGATGGCTTTCCAGCAGAATTCTACAAAACATACAAGGAGGAACGGATACTAACACTATTGAAAATATTCCGGGTGATTGAGAAAGATGGAACTCTCCCCAAATCATTTTATGAAACTAACATCACATTGATACCCAAGCCAGCTAAAGATCCAACAAAGAAAGAAAACTACAGTCCAATATCCTTGATGAACATAGATGCTAAAATTCTCAACAAGATCCTAGCAAAACAGATTCAACAACACATCTCAAAAATCATCCACCACGACTAAGTAGGCTTCATCCCCAGGATGCAAGGCTGGTTCAACATTTGTAAGACCATAAATGTAATTAAATACATCAACAGACATAAAAACAAAAACCACATGATTATATCATTAGATGCAAAAAAATCTTTTGATAAAATCCAACACCCCTTTTTGAAAAAAACCCCACAAACATCTAGGCATAGATGGAACATACCTCAAAACAGTAAGGGCCATCTACGAGAGACCCATAGTCAGCATACAGCTAAACAGAAAGAAACTGGAACCATTTCCCCTGAAAACTGGAACAAGACAAGGATGCCCACTCTCACCCCTCCTGTTCAATATAGTTTTGGAAGTCCTAGCTAGAGCAATTAGAGAAGAGAAGGCGATCAGGAGTATTCAAATAGGAAAAGAGGAAGTCAAGTTACCTCTCTTTGCAGACGATATGACTGTATACCTTGAAAACCCAGGAGAATCTGTCAAAAACCTCCTTGCACTGATAAAGGACTTTGGCAAAGTCTCAGGGTATAAAATACATGTGCAAAAGACAATCACATTTCTACACACCAGTAATAAACAAACAGAAGCCCAAATAAAAAGCACAATTCCATTCACAATAGCCACAAAAAAATGAAATACCTTGGCATCTTCCTAACCAGAGATGTGAAAGACCTTTACAATGAAAACTGCAAAACACTGCTCAAAGAAACTAAAGATGACACAAACAAGTGGAAAAATATTCCATGCTCATGGATTAGAAGAATCAACATTGTTAAGATATCCATTCTACTTAAAGCAATCTATAGATTTTATGCAATACCCACCAAATTACCAGCAACATTCTTCTCAGACCTAGAAACAGCAATACGGGAGTTCACATGGAAACATATACGACCAAGAATAGCCAAAATAATTCTTAGCAAAAAAACAAAACAGGAGACATCCCACTCCCAGATTTTAAACTTTATTATAAAGCTACAATAATCAAAACATAACAGTATTGGTACCAGATCAGGCATATAGACCAATGGAATAGGATTGAGATTCTAGAAGCAAAACCTCAATTTCTCAACCAACTCATCTTCAACAAATCTTCTACCACCAACCACTGGGGAGACAAGAACCTATTCAGTAAATGGTGCTGGGAAAACTGGCTGACCACATGCAGAAGATTGAAACAGGATGCCTACCTATCCCCATGTACAAAAATGAACTCTAAATGGATCAGAGACCTAAACGTAAAACCTCAAACTATAAGAACCTTAGAAAATGCAGGACACACTCTTATGGAAATTGGAGCTGCCAACCAATTCCTGGTCAAAACCCAAAGTGCCCATGCCATAAGAGATAAGACAGACAAGTGGGACCTCATCAAACTGACAAGCTTCTGCAAAGCCAAAGAAACCATGAAGAGAGCAGGGAGACCCCACAGACTGGGAAAAAATATTTGCCAACTGTATATCTGACAAAGGCCTAACATCTAGGTTCTACAAGGAACTCAAATATGCTGAAAATAAAAAAGCAAACAGCCCCATTACAAAGTGGGCAAAAGATATGAATTGACACTTCTCAAAAGAAGACATATGAGCAGCCAACAGACACTTGAAAAAAATGTTCAGCCTCACTAGTCATCAAGGATATGCAAATTAAAACTACACTGAGATATCACCTAACTCCAGTCAGAATGGCCACCATCAATAACTCAAAAAATAACAGATGCTGGAGAGGATGTGGTGAAAAGGGAACACTTCTACCCTGTTGGTGGGAGTGCAAACTAGTACGGCCTCTTTGGAAAACAGTATGGCGATTCCTAAAAGTTCTAAAAATCGACCTTCCATATGACCCTGCAATCCCCCTACTGGGAATATACCCGGAAGAACTCAAATCACTGTGTAAAAAAGATACCCGCACACGTATGTTTATCGCAGCATTGTTCACAATAGCAAGAACACGGAACCAACCGTGCTGCCCATCAAAAGAGGACTGGATAAAAAAAGATGGTACATATACACGATGGAATATTATGCAGCCATAAAGAAGAACAAAATCATGAGCTTCGCAGCAACCTGGATGGAATTAGAGTCTGTAATACTGAGTGATCTTTCACAGAAACAAAGATCTGAGTATCACATATTCTCACTCATAAGTGGACCTTGAACAAGTACTCTAATACTGTAAGAAAGGGATTGACTGTATAGGGAAACTGCGGATGGGAGTCGGGGAGGGGGGGTGGGATTGACAGTACTGGAAATCATCTTGGGGAAGGGGGGCACACCTCATCAACAAGGGTACCTGCACAGTGAATATTTGTATACCTAACCCTGAAATGTATCCCACAATTTTAAAAGTAAAAAAATTTAAAATTAAAAAAAATAAAAAATAAAAAATACAAAGAAAAAAATGCTTTGTAGAAACAAGGTCTCATTATGTTGCCCAGGCTGATCTCTAACTCCCGGGCTCTAGCAATCCTCCCGCCTACACCTCCCAAAGTGCAGGGATTATAGGCATGAACCACTAAGCCCAGCCTTAAAAATGGATGGCTGCTCATATGGATAATCTAAATGAGCCCGATGCCCTCAGCCATTCTCTCCACCCTGCATTTGCTCATCAGTGCTATGAAAAGGGACAACTGGGACAAGGGAGGGAGAGAATTGCAGTCCTGAGTCACTGGCCTAGCAGGAAAGGCTGTTTTGTATTCTCTCTCCCGCAGGGTGCTCTATTAGGGTAGTGTGCAGTTCAGAGTCCATCTGTAGCACATTTACTAATTTTGCTGTCCTTTGTCTTTTTGAGTAGGTGGAGGTGAGAATTAGAGAGAGATTTTAGTGTGGAAAAGAGAGCAGCCACAGAACGCCCTGCACCTACACTCCCTGGTGCGACCAGGACAAATGAGTTTAGCTAACATGGATGTGACTGAGTTGTTTTCCTACTACTCATCCACAAGGAATGTCAGCCCGGCAAGAGGGCCCTAGGGGCTATGGGAACTCGCAGGGTGAAAGGGACTTTGAAGATGTAACAGAAATAAAAGAACAATCCAATGGTTTGTAACTTCTATAACTGGCAACGCAATGTCAAGGCTGGTGACAAAAACGGATTAAACAGAGTGAGGGGTACCACCCAAGGTAAGTCAAGGGGTTTCCTTTCGTACCTGTCTTAGTTCCTGCAAAACATCCAAGCAGAGGCTTTGCAGCCAGGAAATGCAGGCTTTGGATTGCTCGGAGACAGCTGGTGCGAGAGAAGAGATTTAAGATGACTTAACTTTTAGCATCATTCCATGAAGACTGGCTTCAGGTAGGAATGCACTTCCCTTGTATCGGTCACACCACCGATCTACGATCCTTTCTCATGTCTCCCTGCCTCTACCACAGTCCCTCTTGGTGTCATGTAAAACAAACAAACAAACCAAACCAAAGTAAAACAAAGCCAGGAGACTGGTGAGGAGATGGGGACACAAGATGGTTCAGCGGTACCTGCCTTTTCTTTACAAATCTATCTATTCCCACTTCTTTTTTTTTTCCTACATTGATTGTATGATTGAAGTTTTACAGCAGACTGGACATTTTAAATGTCTGAACAATTGAAAAGTAAGACTCTTTCCAACATAAACAACAGAAAGGGATATTCAAAAGAAAGTGGTCAAAGAAAATGACTGGGGAAAAAAAAAAATCAAACAGTTTCACATTTGTGCCCAGACAAGTTCAGACTCTTCAATCAATCTGCTGTGTATAGATGGTTTCGCATCAAGTGTCTTTAGAATGTGCTTGTCGTGGCAGATGAAAAGCAGCCCACCTCTCAACTGTTTCTTTGCTTAAGAAAGCCCTGCACTCCGGGATCCAGTCCCCGATGGAGGGCATGCTTCTTAGAGCAAGAGAAATCAGAAGATGGATTATGACCACTCTTGGGAGCATTTTGGAGGCAATGCATTAGGATTTTAAACCAGATTTACCTTTGATTTTTTTAGAGCCGAAGATAATACATCGGTCCTGTTAGTTTATCTCACAAAGCTCAATTTTGGAAAAGCAAGAATTGAAGTGCATTGAGTGCCCACAATATACCAGGACTACATAAACCCTGTGTATATAGTCTGGCTCATGGACTTCACACAACTGTATGAAGTAAGTATTATAATAAGAAGGAGAAAACTTACACTACAGAGTGACACAATTAAGGCCTCCAATCTCCTTCGTCAATCTGTTTAGAATGGTAACAAAAACAGGTCCTTTCACTGACTACTGCTTCTGATCTAGTTCTCTTCTTTCTTTCATCAAATTTCTCGACAGAGGGGATCTGAAGTTGCCAAGACTTTCTTAAAAGTTTGAGGACTAAAGGCCTCACCCAGTGCCAAGTATTGGGACGGTTTGCTGTTTGCCATTTGAGCAGCACAGAAAGCAGGTGTTTTTGCTCTTACGGAAATTCCTACCCTAAACGTTAGAGTGACACTCAGGATGATGTGATGCTCAACGTGACAAGAGACCACAAGGAGTGAGGCTGATGACATAAACATTAATTTACATCTCCCATCTCTCGCTGACCCTGGCACAGCCACTGTCCGTGCACTGCTAGTATTCTCTTACAGTCACAATTCCGGGGCACAAGAATCCTTTTTTCTACTAACATCTGTGACTCACAGCCCATAGGTTTTCTCTGATGGCAGGAGCAGGCCTGCCCTGGGAGTAACCCTCTACCAATGGTTGTCAGGCATTGGAGGTGAAATACCCCAACTTCCTCACCCCTCTTATGGGGCACTCTGAAATGGTTTTATACAGCCTCCCAAAGGACCCCTGTGGGATGAGCCCCATAGGCTCACGGCAACACCCTGCTTGTTTGTGCATTCTATATCATTTTCCTTTTCTTCTCTTTCCCGCTTTCCCGCCCCTCTACCAATACTTCCCGGGACCACCTCCCATATAAACTACATGCATCCAATCCTTGTCTCAGGGTCTGTTCAGAGGGAACCCATCCTAAGTTACATTCACTTAGATTGGTGGAGTTTTTCACACTGTCGTTTTTGTTTGTTTCCTTCTCTCTCTCTCTTTAAATTTGTAATCATGTATGTTAAGCATGTGTAAAATGAGACTCTGTTGTTTAAACAAAATCTTGTTGTGTTCGTTCCACGTTATGTTTCCTTTCAGAATGTGTCATCTCTGATGCTTTCTCGATACACTCACAAAAGCATCTGTACGTCTCAGCATATGTTGTACGATCTTTCCCCTCCTTTTGTTCTTTAAAGGATCTTTGCTCTAAGGACCCCTTTTGGTTCACCTGATTCCAGGGAACCATTTCAAATTGTTTCGAGGGGTTTCAGATGGGGAAGTGTGTGCTTTCTTCTTCCTCCCATAATGCTATGGTTAAGCAACTCTAAGGGAGGGATAGACTTGCACTGATTGTCCTTGGTCATTCATAATCAAAGATGGGCAGCGGTGAACAGCAGTGAGGAGTGGGGTGGCATCTCTCTAGAGAGAAAGAGATGACTTGATGTAATTTAGTTCCAGTTCCAGCTTTTTAGGAGGAGTGACGGGAAGTGGGAGTGAGGAGAGCCATGTCTCCTAGGATATAAAGAAGGGCAGAGTACTAGCTTGGAAGCACCGTCTGTGTGTGTTTTCCAGTTGTGTGATTATGTGCGCACACATGTATTTGTGACAGTGACTCTCCTGGAGACAGAATAAATTCTGTTTACTATTTCTTTTGAGCAAAATATCTAAGCACTCACTACAGTTTTTCCAGTTTGGGCTGTCTTTTTATGTTTAAAAATTTTTTTAAATTTTTTTATGTTTCTGTGATTCTCTTGCCCCGACCTGCCTATTCTCTCTTCTCCTCTCGTGTGAAATATAGTGAAGTTTGGGAAGATGAAGACTACAGTTCCTGATGATTCTCATACTTCTAAAGAGAGGATTTATCACTACGGCTTTTCTGTGAGGTGAGCCTATGGTAAACTAAATAATGCTTCTCCCTCTCTTCCCACAAATGTCCATATCCTAGTCCCCAGAACCTTTGATTGTTACCTTATATGGCAAAAAAAGGGACTTTATAAATGTGACTAAGTTTAGGAATCTTGAGAAGGGAGATGATCCTGGACTATCCAGGTGGAACCTGAACGTAACCAAAAAAATCCTTGTGCAAAACTCTTGCATGCCTGTGGTCTTAGCTACTTGGGAGGTTGAGACGGGAGTGTGGTATGAGCCCAGGAGATTCAGAACATTCTGGGCAATATAGCGAAGCTTGTCTCTAAGGAATAAAAAAAAGAAAAAAGGAAGTTTTCACCAAAAAAGAGGAAAAGGCAATGTGGTAATGAAAATAGAGACTGGAATGATGGCACCACAAGCCAGAACATGCCAGCAGCCACAGGAAGCTGGAAAAGGCAAGGAATGAATTTTTCTCTGCAGCCTCTAGAAGAAACCTAGCTTTCTGACACTTTGATTTCAGCCTGGTAAAACTCATTTTGAATTTCTGACCTCAATAACAGTGGGAGAGAATACTACGCAGCCATAAAAAAGAACAAAATCATGAATTTCGCAGCAACCTGGATGGAACGAGAGTCTATAATACTGAGTGACCTCTCACAGAAACAAAGATCTGAGTATCACATGTTCTCACTCATATAATGAACCTTGAACATCAAATGTATTACTATAAGAAAATGACTGACAGTGGTGGGAAACTATGGGGAGGGAGGGAGGTGGGACTAACGGTAGTGAATATCTGTCTGGGGACGGGGAAACACCCGTTATCAACAAGGGTGCCTGAACGAAGCATATTTGTATACCTAACCCTTAACTGTACCCCACAATATCATAATAAAAAATATTGATTATAAAATAATAATAATAATAATAGTGGGAGAATAAATCTGCATTGTTTTAAGCCACTGAGTTTGTGGTAATTTGTTATAGCAGCAATAGGAAACTTATACAGAGCTGCTAGACTACAAAAACTGTTTGAGAAATTGTACCAGATGGTTGATAAACTGTCACGTGAATTGTTGAGAGTTTTTTTTTTCTCTTGCTTCCCAGTTTCAACTCATACATTCTTGTCACTGGCGAAGGCTGATGGCAGATATTCACCAATATTGCTTAACACAACAAAGGCTGGATTGACTGGATGGTAAACAGACACTAGGTGGTGAAGACCATGCTTAAGAGTGGAAGAGGCCCTATTTCTGATCCATGTAAAACAGTGATAGACTGTGTGGCCACTTACTTGGTTCTCATGCTGGGACCTTTAGATCCAAAAGGCCCAGGTGATGATGTGGGAAAGCAGACAATCCAACTCAGAGACATTAAAGTCTTAGGAACCCAGCTGCAGGTGTTTTGTGTGATGACAAGTCCCTTTGCCGTCATTCCTGTTGGCGATTCT
Organism: Tarsius wallacei; assembly: GCA_963574415.1. NCBI lineage: Eukaryota > Metazoa > Chordata > Mammalia > Primates > Tarsiidae > Tarsius > Tarsius wallacei. The sequence goes on along the minus strand of CAUYQG010242155.1, from coordinate 9,073 downwards.
ATTTGTGATTGAAGATCAAGGCCTATTTGGTGAATTCTGTATGAAAGCCAGATTTCATTCAATGGGTATGGAGGATAGGATGCATAACATTTTTCTGGCTTTATTGAACTTATTTTGGGATCTTCTATTTCTCTGAATTCTTCTGGTAAGCATAATGACAGCCACTGTGTACACTAAGAGAATTTTCTGTGTGCCAGGAACCATATACATTATTTAAGTTAATACTCACAGCAAACCAACAAGAGGAATATTCTTGAGTCTTAGCTTACAGATGAATAAGGCTCATACAGGTTAAATACACTATCCAGTTACATGGCTAGCAAGGGATAGAGCTGGAATTCAAACCTGAACCTTGGAGCATGGAAGTCTGACCCTGTTACGCAACACTGCCTCTCTAGTTCACGTAACCTGAAGTGGCTGGGCATTCTTCTTCCTCCTTGAGTTCTTTTTCTTCTCATTCCCGAGATACCACTTTTCCATTAGCATAGAAGGATCAGAGAACATAAGTTTGTACTCACCCAAACTGTCTCATCAATTCCTTCTTCTGCTTCATACACAAACCATTTATGTGCTATAAAGAAAGCCCTATGGAAGTAGAACAATGAAATATTTTCAGTTTGTCTGTCCACAGTCACAGTCATGGATAACAAAAACAATAGGGAACACTACTACAACCACCACCACCACCATCAAAACAACTGATAAAGGGAATGACACATCGTGGGTAAGTTTTTGCAAAACTCCATTATACATTGTCTTTTCTCATTTTTTACAGCAATAATTAAGGCAGATAGTGTTGTCTGATTTTATAGAGAAGGACATGAGGGCTTAAGGAGGTCAAAAAGGAAATCTCCCATTCATTTCATTCCGAATTCTACTCCCCAGCTAATCAATGAGAATCTATTGAGCAGCCCAACACTGTATGCTACATCCTCGGCATCTTTGAAGACTTGGCCACAACTTTCTGGGTCAGACTTTGACGGTGTTAAGGCTGTTTTGCACACAATCAGTTGGGCACTTTTTGCAAGAAAATGTCACTTTTATATAGTGGCACTTTACAGTCACCTCTGCCTTCAGAGAAAATCAATGTCCTTTCAAAATTCTTCTTCCATCTGAAGAACAGACCAGCCCTTCTGGGAGCTCTACTGCTCCCGTTTGCACGAGGGCATTGACCTGCATCTAATGCAATCCTCCTGTTTATCCATTCATTCGATAAATATTTACCAAGAATTAACAGGTGCTCTAGTAGGTGATGGGAATGTAAAGGTGAGCAAAACAAATATGGAAGTAACAGTTTAGCAGGAGAGCCGGACGATCAAATCGTTGAAAGTACTTGTGTGATTGGACTGCTCCCTTGCTGCCCATGTGAGCGCAGCCTAGGTCAGCACCGTCCTCTACCCTCCAAATGACCTGAAAACACCTAAGGAATGAATGCTTATTATTGTATGCCATGGAGACTTTGTGATGGTTCCACAGAAATAATTGACCAATAAAGCATTCTTGGCAGTTGTAAAGAGTGGATCTTTGCAAAGATGACCCGGGAAAATAGAACGCTTCATTCCATTCTCTTCCTCCAGTGTCTTTACAGATCTAGAGGGCAGAGAAGACCATTAATGTAATCCATATCAGTTAACCTCTGGAACTAAGAGTAGGGAAGCAGGGGTAGAGGATGGATCTGGAGGGAAAATGAAGACGTTCTAGCTCAGAGGCCTAAAAAATAAGTAACAGTTAACTAGTAAAGGGAGCAGGCTGTAGGTTAACGAGATAGCATGTGCAAAGGCCCTTGGGTAGAGGGCAGGAGATTGCCTCAGAGAGACAGTGAGAGACCAGTGTGGCAGCAAGATAGAGACCAAGATAGTCCATAATAAGAGTGGAAACGTAGACGAGGGCCTGTGCTTGTGTCTCTTTATGGGACATGCCACTTATTTTGCTAAATATCTTTCATTTTCTTTTTTTTTTAAGAGACAAAGTCTCTCTGTTGCCCAGGCTGGAGTGCTGTGGAGTGATCATAGCTCACTATTGCCTCAAATGTCCAGGCTCAAGTGATCCTTCTGAATCAGCCTCCCAAGTAGCTGAGACTACAGTCATGCACCACCATGCCTGACTAGTTTTTTTTTTTTTTTTTTTTTGAGTTGGAGTCTCACTCTGTCGCCCAGACTGGAGTGCAGTGGCCGCTCCCGGCCACCGCAGCCTCGACCCACTGGGCTCCGGTGATCCTTCCGCCTCAGCCTTCCAAGTAGCTGGAACTACAGGCGTGTGCTACCACGCCCGGCTAATTTTTTTTTTTTTTTTATTGTAGAGATGGGGTCTCGCCTGCCCAGGTGGGTCTCGAACCCGCGGACTCAGGCAATCCACTCACCTCAGCCTCCCAAAGGCGCAGGATTACAGGCTGAGCCACCGAGCCTGGCTTAGTTTTTAAAAATTATTTTGGTAGCCAGGCTCAGTGGCTCAGCCTGTAATCCCGTGCTTTTGGGAGGCTGAGGTGAGTGGATTGCCTGAGCCCGCGGGTTTGAGACCCGCTTGGGCAACTTGGCGAGACCTCATCTCTACAATAAATCAAAAAATTAGCCGGGCGTGGTAGCGCGCGCCTGTAGTTCCAGCTACTTGGAAGGCTGAGGTGGAAGGTTCGCCTGAGCCCAGCGGGTTGATGCTGCGGTGGCCGGGAGTGGCCACTGCACTCCAATCTGGGCGACTGAGTGAGATTCCAACTCAAAAAAAAAAAATTATTTTTGTAGAGACAGATTCTCCCTATGTTGTCCAGGCTGGTCTCAAACTCTGGGCCTCAAGCAGCCCCCCAGTCTGAGCCTCCCAAACTGCTAGAATTAAGGCATGTGTTCCTGCACTTGGCCCCATGTATCTTAAAAGGTTTAATTTATGTTTTTCAAAAGATGACTTTGACTCCTAGGCCAATAATTGATGGGAGGGGAGGCGAGGGAATATGAGGAGGCCAGTTAGGAAGCTGTGTTACTTTACATCTTTAAATACCGAGTTGCTGCCGCCGAGTCAATGACTGCATCAGCTACCTGTAGCATGACGATATTATGAGTGCCAGGGGAGGGGCGCTTAGGCAAAAATCAGGACAGAAATAATAAGAATGGTTTCAAATGACAGGGCAGAAATGGGGCTGGCCCTGTGGCCCGAATGAAGGAAACCGTCTTTTCCAGCTGGAGAGACCTGCGTCAGCAATAATAGCTTTGCAGAAAGTCACCAAGTGATTAAGGAGGTATGCTCTGCTTCAGAGGGGCCTGAAAAATGATGACTCAGGGCCTTTGAACTTCTGCCACTCGGCTTTCTTCCTGGGCTTGTTTGAAGGGTGTATTTCATTTGCTCTTTCTATTTGGCTCTGCAGGAATAACCAGAGCAGAGGGAAGTTTCCAGGAGGTTCAGGTTAAAAAATTCAGGGCGGATTTCTTCATCCGGCCTCCATCCCCAGCTGCGGCCACTGTCGCTGCTGCTAACCGCTCTTCTCTCCTTGTTCCTGGATGGGCTGGTCACAGGAGGAATCTGCAGTTCCCCGTGGGACCTCCATATCGACTACTTAGCAGTCATTTCAGAACCTCCTGGTAATTGCCTGCCCATAGGGAGGGAGAGCAGACGTAGAGAAACCGGCATGGACCACGACGTTTCAATTCCTCATTTTCCTCTCCTGCCTCTCTTGGCACTTATCTCTCTCTGCCTTTCCTGTTTTCTTTTTTTCCCCTTGCTCTATTTGCCTCCGAAGTCATAACCCATTTCTCTTCAATTTCCTGAACGTGATAATCATTTCTGCCAGGCCCGAGAGACGATCAAGCTAATGAAAGCCCTGTCAATAAAAAGAGGACATTTATTAAATGAAAATTATGCTTAAAGATGACAGAGAGCATCGCTCAAGGCTAAGGGTTCAGAAGAACAAAGAAATTAGGGTGAAGAATGTTTTGTTTGGGAAGATCTGTATTATACACCAACATGTGCAATACACAGAGACTCCTTGCTTTGTGAGCAGATGGATGAGGTGGCAGTTTCCAGTCACAGGGTCGGGAATCTGGAGTCTGATAGAATCCCATGCTATGAACTACGGGTGTGACCTTGGGAAGGTCACTTAATCTTTCTGCGTCCATTTCCTCATCTACAAAATGGGAGCATCCATGAAATTCTTTGTCACAGGAAGTGAATGAATTTATATCATATGCTCAAACAAAGGTTGGCTTAGAGTAAGCTTGCTCAAAATGTTTGCTGTTATTATTCTTCTAAAACGAGGTCGATAACAAAAAGAGTTGATCTCATTTTATAAATTATTAGAATAATGAGGTTCTTTTCAGAAAGAAAAATAAAAATAAACCTGGAGAATTCCGTTTTTTGATTGTTTGCTTGTTTTTAGGCAGTACAATCAAAAGAAAAATTAGAGTAAATTAGAAAACACAAATGTAAATACTGTAATTATTCCACATAATAGTTGAAAGGTTTGAAGTAAGTGATGATGGCAATTTAGCTTAATAGAACATACAGCCCTTCCCCTCCCCCACTAAAATCACTAAGCATGTTATCTTTCTGCTCACCTTCTGTGTAATGGTCTCTAGAATCATAAACTGTATCTCTGGTTAGCAACTCTAGCCTTATTTCCAGCACTGGGTAGAAATACTGCTTTCAGAAGTGATTTATTTAGTCAGGGAGTAGCTGAAATACAGCAAAAGTGATAGGAATACTTAAGGGCAGAGTTTTGGTCTTGCTCATCTCCTGGACCCGTTACAGATGCTTGCTACACAATACTACTATGTGAATTACCTACATTCAATAGACGGTGAATGCATGATAATCAAAATATTAAGTTAACAGGAACACTGGGGGGGCAGTATGTTTGGCAGAATACACACACACACACACACACACACACACACACAGAGAACTAATTCATACTGAGTACATACTATGTACAGTTGCTATGTTAAGAACTTTGTCTCACTTTATGTTCACTACAACCAGTTAAGTAATATCTCACCCCCATTGTAGAGATGAGGAAACTAAGATTCACAGAGGTTAAATAAGCTCTCATATAACTCACGAGTATTTGAACCAAATTTCGAGCCCAAACTATCTCCAATGTTTGTGTGCTTTACAACTACATCGTAAAGTGAAATGAAAGAAGAGCGATTTTTTAAAAACAAAGTATTGCTAAAGTCACCTGAAAAACAAAAACTCTGCCTTTGGCAAAAGATAGAGATGTATAGAATCTGTTTTCTGACATGAAAGAGTTGTAACAGGATGCTGGTTAGTTATTACTACATAACAAAGAACCTTGAAACTCAGTGGCTTTAATAAAAAAGTACTCATGCATTTGTAGGTCTGCCGATGTTTGGTTGATCCAGACTGGGCTGGAATTCACAGTTCTACTTTGCCTGTGGATCTGGAGTTGGTTGGGGCAGCTTTGTTTCAGATTGCAATGGTGAGGGTGGCTATGTACCACACAAATCTCACCTTCCTCCTGGAACCGGGAGCGAGTCACAGTATGCTCCTCTCATGGCGATGGCAGAGTTGCAAGAGGGGAAGGGTCCTCTGGGCAAGTCCCCGCTTGTGTCATATCAAGTTAAGTTACCTGGTCAAACCCAAAGTCAAAAGAGGAGGAAATCTACCCTTCCGGTGGAGGTTGGGGTAACAGCAAAGTCAATGGTGTATCTTCTGGAGTGTGATTAGAGAAGCAGAACTACCATGAGTGATAACAAATAAGGGGTTTATTATAGGAACTAACATTTAGGCAATTGTGGGAAGTGGGTAAGAAGTCCACGGAAGGCGGTCGCCTCTATATCTGACACTGGACATGAGGTAATCGGAGCCAGCAACTGGGATCAACAGTTAGACATAACATGGTGAGGAATCCACATCAGTCCCTCTAGCTATCTCCAAATATGAAGACAAGGGTGTCTTGCAGGAGAAGTTGATGTCTTTGGTATGTATATGGAAAGCTCCACACAGCTGGCCGCGGTTCAGTGCCAGCAAGGGAGCCGGCAGGTCAGTGAAGTTGTGCCTGAGCCCCAGTGATGCAGGCCCTAACACCCACCTTCAGAGCATGGAAAATGGCTGCTGATTTACTTCCCTATTGCAAAACTCATGGTAAGTGTTTCCTGGGGCAAACTTGATCCAGGCCCAGCTGAAGAAAAGCATTTTGGGAAATGTAGTTCCAGCTTTCCTAAGCTGGCAAAACAACGGTGCCATATATAAAAAGGGTGTCGATTCTGGAAGAGGTAACATATTTGGGTCAATAATGCAAATAGCTGCATCTAATGACTACAGGAACGGGGCCGATGCATGAGACGGGCGTTTGCATGCCACCACCGATTATTGCCTGTTGAAACAGAAGATTTCAATGTCCCTCATCAACTTTATAAGTCTTGCCTCCCCCTTCTCTGAAGAGAGCGATAAATATGGATTATAGTGGGACCGTGAGACAGAAGAAGGCAAGTTAGATCATAAAAATACAAGAAACAAACTCAGAGGTGGCCGATCATTGTGTTCTTTGACAACTCATGTTATGTCTGCTGTCTGTGTGACATACTTGTTGAGAGTAAAGAGGAAATAAAGGCCACCTCATTTAGGTTTGTCTTTGGTGAGTGTTACACAAAAAGGATTGGAGAAAGTAAGGCCAAAAAAAAAAAAAAAAGTGAATGACCAGAAAGCAATAAGACAGTGAGGAAAGAACATTGGATTAGGAGTCTGGAAACCTGAGTACTACTTCTGATAGACCACAGCTAGTAAAACAATCCTAAGTTATTGCACCTCAGTTTCCTCATCTGTGCAAGTAAAGGTTGGACTAAATCTCTGGCTGCCTTTTATGCGTTATGTGCCAAATTAGACCTTAGACTCTGTCCCTGAGACGTCTACTATCACACAGGCTGTCATGTTTTTCAGTTTGTCTCATGTTTGCAACTGTGTTCTTAGACTGTGGGGTTAGAGCAGAGGTTGACTTTTAGATCATGTCGTCCAAATAAGATACTTACGTGATATATTTTCCTGCTAGAATAGCTCCTATAACTTTGGTGAGCACAATTTATCTTGTTTCTGTCTCAATTTCTTCACTCTAAGTCAAAGAGGCATGGGTTTATGCGAACTCCATTCTGCTCCTCTAGAATGAATCAACTGTTGAAAATGAGGAATTGGGCTAATTTATTTTTCTTCCTGGCATTGGGAGGTACAAGTAAAGTGAGGGGGAAAGAAGAAGAATGGTTTTATGATGTTAAGGACGAAAAGGGGTTGCAGTGGCATGTTGGAGGGGAAATGGGGGAAAATAAATCCTTGCAAAACCTAATAAATCTGTGGTTTGCTAGCAAAACTGTATTTCTGATGGGACTGTTTTTTTAATTTAGAAGTTTTAAGAGCAGGGAATCCATAGGTAGCTTTGCTCTGAATTAGAGATTCAGGGTTACCTAATGAGCTCCTGCTCCGAAGGGCCACCATGATGTATGAATAAAACGAACAGTGTTGCTTGCGCATCACACAATGAGCAGAACTGTTTCAAATAACCTTCTCAATTACCCTGGGTTACCTGGACAATGAGCCGCGTGGGACCAGGACTCCCTTTCTCACAGTGGAAGAGGCTACATCTCAGATCAACTTCCTGTAGGGCCAGGGTCTTTAATCATCCCAAGAGCCAATTTCCCCTCAGCATCAGAGCAGCTGGCTTTCTCAGACAACACTTATAAAAAGCTGGCATCTCAAATCCAGACTGCTTGACAGTAAGCATTCTTTATCTCTCTTTCCCTTACTAAGCAATGTACAAATGGAGAGTCAAAAGGGGGAAGGGCCACTTCCTCTAAAACAAAACCTACATTGTGCTTAGCAGAGGCCCTGGCTGTTTCCATCTAGATCCTCCAGAGAGCATAGACCAAGGCCTGGTTACTACGTGCGCAAGAAGTGTATTGGGAATGATGTCTATGAAAGAGAAGAGGTGATTATTAGGAGAAGTAGGAAAAGACTTCAGACCACAATGTGGGTCTCACATCTTTGCTAAGAGAAGAGTTAGGAAGGCAGATTTGGGAGGAGAAAATTTGGGCTCTGATGTAGTTATGAGATAGTTTTGACCAACCTGATGGAGGGGGTCAGCACAAAACTGTTCGTATAGGAATTCCACATTGCACAAAAATAGCCAGACCCTAGTATCCATAGGATGCTCATTCATTGATTGGGAACTGCTCAGGGAGAGAATAGCCTTACTGCGGTAAATCCCAGAGGCCCCCAAAGTGGAGACTGTCACCTAGCTGCACTCTTCATGGCAGGTCTCTTTTGAAGTGAGGTCTGAGAGGCACATCTCCATGCCTGCCTCACTGTCCCTGGTATACCTTTCAGTGGGATGATGAAAAACGAAAGCACAACATGAATTTGTTTTGCCCTCATGAATTTCTCCTTTCCTCCGTAAAATTAATTTCTGAAAGTTCATTATGTGATCTTGTAGAATTGGTCCTGAAATTTGGTGCATACATGGGGTGAAAGTGGGAATTCTATACACTATCATAATGTAATTAACCCAAGTAAGAAGACCTGTGATCCTCATTATTTCCCTGAGATCCAGAATTATTGGGGTAATTCTGGGGCTGGGTGGTAGAAAAATTACAATGCATGATTGTGTCTACAATGGCAGTGGTCATCTGGGCTCGTTGGGCTTTAAAAATACTCTAACTGTTCATAGAAAGTGCTCCTTAATACATGTAGATTGAATTTAATAATATGCTTGTGTTTTTAGCAGTCACAAAAATAATCAGCTTCAGTGAAATGATCTACTTAGGTATAATTTGCACATAATCTATAAAAGCAATAGAGCAGCTGAGTGGCCTTTGTATTTAGAAAGACAATGCCGTTCATGTTCTCCAATTTCCATTTATCTTATTTCTGTCTTAATGTCTTCACTCTTTTCTTCCTAAATAGAAAAGACTCGAGAGTGTCATGATGACTGTTATTACAAAATAGCCTTTTTTTTTTTTGAGTTGGAGTCTCACTCTGTCGCCTAGACTGGAGTGCAGTGGCCGCTCCCGGCCACCGCAGCCTCGACCTGCTGGGCTCCGGCGATCCTTCCGCCTCAGCCTTCCAAGTAGCTGGAACTACAGGCGCG
>CAUYQG010242145.1:0-34143 GCA_963574415.1 Tarsius wallacei | reverse complement strand
GGCTCGGTGGCTCAGCCTGTAATCCCGCGCCTTGGGAGGCTGAGGTGAGTGGATTGCCTGAGCCCGCGGGTTCGAGACCCTCCTGGGCAACTTGGTGAGACCTCATCTCTACAATAAATCAAAAAATTAGCCGGGTGTGGTAGTGCGTGCCTGTAGTTCCAGCTACTTGGAAGGCTGAGGCGGAAGGATCGCCGGAGCCCAGCAGGTAGAGGCTACGGAGGCCGGGAGCAGCCACTGCACTCCAGTCTGGGTGACAGAGTGAGACTCCAACTCAAAAAAAAAAAAAGAAAAAAAAAATTTTTTTACCATGTTTTACTTAACTCAGTATGCCCACTGTATTATAATTTCAAAATGCAGTCAATATAATATTACTGATGAGATCTTATTGCAGGAATTTTCATTTGCTCGGTCAGTTTAGAACCTCGAGTTCTTGTTTCATGACAAAGAAAATTAAGGAACGTGGATGCCAAAGAATGAGTGAAAGGAGTTTATTGAGCAACAGAAAGCTCTCAAAAAGAGAGGGGACAATGTGAAATAGGTTACTCACAGTGGGAGAGGGTTATGTGTTTTTCTCTGTCTTCTTGGGGCATTCTTCTGTTTGCATCTTACATGCCTCTCAACCTCCTAGCACTTTCCTGACCCAGCCTCTGCTGTGCATGTGTGGCCTTGTCCAAAGTTACTCCAGCTTGATTACTACACACAAGTACCACAGAAAAGCCCACAGGGAGAGGGATAACAACCTCAATTCTAATATCATATAATGATATTATTATAAGCTTGGCTCAAGTTAGGAAATTTAGTTAAGCTATTGAGCCTTCATCCAAATGGCAAAATATCCCTTTGAACAAAACATTCTGACTTAAAAGACTGTTCTTAATTGCATTAACCACATTTTCATTTGCTGGTTATATAACAGGGATGATGCAGGGATGTTTCCACAGGTGTCACTTCTTCTTGATACCGTCCCTATCTCTGTGCCTAGCCAGCGTCTGACTACCTCCTCTCTCAATATTACGTATATTTTCTGTTCACATTAAGCCTTTGAAATCATGTATTTTACGTTTATATAACATTTCTATTCAGACTAGTTTCATTTCAAGGTCCTTGTAGTTTTACATCATTCTAGTAGCTATCAGTCCATCTTATTAGTAGCTATCTGGTAGGACAGTCCAGAATTGGTCCTTCCAACCATGTTTGAGCTATTAAATCTAACTGGTCAGAACGAGGAATCTTTTCTAACCTATCATTGGATCATGGGAGAATAGCTTGCACTGGGGTCACTGCTAGAAAACAAGACAAACCTCTTTCATTTCTTGAGAAGACTAATTTTTAGAGAAATTGAGGCATCCAATCTGGAATACTAGCATAAGACTAAGAATGACTTGATAGTTGCTTTTGTAAGTTTTGTATGACTTCCAGACTTAAGCAGCTGAGATTTCCATTTGTTCATTCATTAATAGTAACTGAATGATCACATTGTACAAATCACTGGTCCAGATAGAGACCTGTTAGAGTTTTAGAAACAGACTGTGCAAAGGGAATCCAAAGGAACAAAATATAAGTTAACATTGAAATATGCAATCAAAAATTATGACACATATGAACATTTTTCGAGTATATAGAAAATCATGATAAAAAGCATGCTTTGAGTAAATGGTCTTAAAAATCCCCACTTAGGAAATGTTTAAATCAAGACTTGAAGAATAAGTTATATAGATAGCAACAGGAAACCTACTTCCTCACAGAGAGGATATAGTATGTGCAAGAAAATCTATCATGATAGATGATATTACGTGCAAGAAAATGAAAAAAAATTATTGAATCTGGGACATTGTGAGAGAGAGAAAAGAGAATGAGCTTGGAAAAATGATCAGTGACTAGCTCCAGAATGTGGTACAGACCCTCACTGGTTCTCATATTAACTTGTTGAGTGGTCATAAATAAGTTGGTTAATCACTTTTAGTTTCTATTTCTCATTGATAAAATAGAGATAATGAGACTATCCACCACTCATATGATTCCATGTGATACCAAATAACAAGTACTTAGTAAAGCTGCATACACATAGCAATATTTAACATTTATCATTTTTATTGCTGGCACTATTCTAAGAAGTTTTATTTTATTTTAACAAGGAGTAAGATACAAAGTAATTTAAGTAGTGGCATGGCATAAAGCAATTGGTAGTTTAGAACAATTACTCTGGTAGCTGAACAAAATTGAGGGAAAGAAATCAAGTATTATAAGTATTCAAAGACCAGTTAAGAATCATTGCAACAGTCTATTTGAGAAAGAATGTTGGCTTGTAAATGGATGATAATTGTAGATGTAGGGATAAGTGAATCAATTTGAGATCTGTTTAAGAAGTAGCCTCAATAGAACTTGATAATGGATTTGATTTGGGTGATAATAAATGGAGAAAATAAAATATTTCAAATAACAATCTTGCCCATTATTTCCTGGCACTCTGTGGTATCATAGGGACAAGAAGAATTGCCTGCAAGTTTCTGGTTGAGTTTTTGCCAGTTAAAAGTTTGAGAGACAGATAAGTAAAAGCCAACTTGGAAGGAAGATGAGAACTAGAGACCATTGCTTCTTTCTCAGTGACCTAAGGCTAAAGCATAATTTTTGGCAAATATGAGTTTGTACAGCTTTTTAATATTTCTCTGAAACGTTTTCTGTCAGATGGTATAGGCAGTTGAGATTATTGTCAGAAGTTTTCTTGTATTTCTGCAAATTAAAGGTTTTCTAAAATCAAAAAATAAAATTGAGAACTAGAAATAATTTTTCTGGCCTTAACTGCTCCAGCATTCCGAAGGAATTTTTGGCTCACCCCTTATTATATTAAATACCTCTCTGCAGGAATGAGTGGTTTCTACTTATCTGTCTGAGTCTAGCTAAACTGTGCTTGATGTCAGAACACCTCTTTCATCCTCATTGTTTTGAGGTTAACTCTGCTAATAAGAAGCAGTTTTGTGAGCCGGGCTCGGTGGCTCAGCCTGTAATCCCACGCCTTGGGAGGCTGAGGTGAGTGGATTGCCTGAGCCCGCGGGTTCGAGACCCGCCTGGGCAAGCAAGACCTCATCTCTACAATAAATCAAAAAAAAATTAGCAGGGTGTGGTAGCGCGCGCCTGTAGTTCCAGCTACTCGGAAGGCTGAGGCGGAAGGATCGCCAGAGCCCAGCAGGTCGAGGCTGCGGTGGCCAGGAGTGGCCACTGCATTCCAGTCTGGGCGACAGAGTGAGACACCAAATCGGAAAAAAAAAAAAAAAGAAGCAGTTTTGTGAATTCTGGAAGGTGAAAGACACAAAATAAAACTGATTATTCCAGTAGTGGTTGGAGAACCCATGGGCTTCTCATAGAGTAATATTCTGAAGCTCTCAGGCTTTTTGTGTTTTTTTATCTGCAAATTTCCTGTTGAGTTCTATGGGCAGATGTGATCATAGAAATTTTCCCTCAAGTCTGAGAACATTTTTATTCCAAAAAAACAAAAACAAAGGAAACTACATAGTAAAATTTATCTCTAGACATGTGCATGTCAAATCTTCAAATAATTTTTATGCACTTAATTTTTTAAATTAAATTTGACTTAATTTGACTTCCAAAGATTGATATACTCAAACTTCAGTATGCACATTGTTCTGAAATTTATGTTTAGCAATTACAAGATTCGGACATAAAGTATGGAAATAATACATTGGAATTTTAGCAGCAACAGCAAAACCCTTAAAAATGTTTCTTATTATATTTTTGTGGATACCTCTGAGAAATAGAGATTCTTTAATAGGATTTTTTAGAAAGTATATTGCATGTTAACGGAAGTGCTTAAATGATCTTCACCAGTTGATACCTTAAAGTGTGATACTAACGATCTTTGATAGAAGACTGTTGTTGAAATTCATGCTTTCAAATTGTCCATGACTTTGAATAAAAAGTGGAAGGGAAGACATCATATTATCAAATGCAATAAAGTAAAAATTGAAAGACTAAATTGTATACTGTTAAATATTTTCTTCATCTTGTGATTTATTTTGCCAGTTTACTGTTTTCTTTTTATACTTGTCAAATCCAAATATTTAGTTCATTTATAGCTAATAGAGAATCTTTCACCCGACTGGGACATTTTCCCAAGTTTAACATAAACTATATAAAAATAACGTTGTTGTAAATTCATGCAATATGAATGCATGATAACATTCAGGATGCCGCAGTTCATTTACTTCTCATTAACTTGAAATAGAAGGCATCTATGACCCAAAAAGAGCAACTGTCTCTCTCAGCCCTGCTTTAGCCATTCCTCTTTTTGAATAAGAGAATTTTGTAAGGATAATTGATACCTCTCCTAAGTACCTCATTTATGATTTTATTGATCACCTATTAAACACATAGCTCTGTACTGTGCTTTGTAATTATTAAAGAGATAACATTTTGACTGATAAATTAGGATCAATTCAGAAAGGAGTAACAGATATGAATATAAAAATCAAAGCCAACTAGTGATAAAAAAGATAAATAACTGCTATATCGTCATATGTCCTGCAAAGTGTCACTCTGGGACTCTACAAATAAAGTGACTTGCATTTAATCCCTTTTCTAAATGTTCTTCTTGATGCATTTGCAAGTTTCTGCAAAAGTGGATGTGGATAAAGACAGTGCTTTAAAATTATTTCCAAATATGCTTTCTTAGAATTAATTTTGAAGTCAAGTAGACCGATTCACACTGGACTATGTTTCAAAATAAAATTGCCCATAAGGATAATATAGTTACATCCTGACAAATTCACGTTTTAGAAAAATTTCCATAATTCTTTTGTAAAGCATTAAACCCACTTTACTGTTAAATTGTATAAGGAAAAAATGATCTACAAGCTTTTGCTCTAAAGAAATGACAGGGATGGCCACTACTTAAAGAAGATCTGTATCTTATGAGAAGTACTGTATATGATAATCACTCTACTGGAAGTGTCCATTCAAAGAAATGACTGCATTGGGAGAAATTATGGATGAAATGTGGACTTATATGCTAAAAATCTAGGTTATTTCAAAGTCATGTACTCTTCTTTTAACCAAATCCAGTTAGAACAGACAGCCAAGCTAGTAGTAAAGAAGCATCTTCTTTATGTAGAGAAAATACCAGAGAACTGATGATAAAAATGTCATTGTTTTGATCAATTGATTGATTCGTTTATCAAACCACTAGATTATGTCTAACTCGAGGTTTAGGTAACACTTAGCTATATTGTTCTTTCCAATATAAAGAAAGATGATAATTTACAATATATTTTCAGGTACATTTTCTAATTTGAGCTTCAAAAACATCCCAGGTACATAAAACAGATTTTTTAAAAATGAATTTCTAGAAAAAAACTGAAATAGGCATACAGAGGTATGACAACCTAACTTGTTTTCTTTAATTCTATCTTCCTATTTTAGATCATTGATTCTGCATATGAATAAACTGATATAGGGACTTAAATTACCTGGTTGCTACTGATTAGTCAGTTCTCATGTACCTGCAAGCTGAATGAGGTTTTGTGCAACATCCACAGAATTTTCACCATATGATAGATAATTGATAATGAGGAAGAGCATCACATCTGCAAAGATAATGAAAAAGCTCAACTCCTCACCTCCTCATAGAGCTCTTCTTCACCACACTACTCTGCTGTATCCCCACTGGAAATGACTTGTCAGTGAGAAGATCCCTCTTCCATTTTTAACACCCACTTTAGATTTAACTCTACTAGCATTTCAATTGTGATGAATATTTTGTTGCACACTCATTACTCGAATATAGCTTTTTTGTTTCATTGTTTTTGGTATTGAAAATATTTTTTGCTCATTTTTCTTGGTTTTCTCATCAACTATTCAAGTATTTGGCATATAATAGATGCTTGATAAGTATTTATTGATTGGCTAAATAAGTAAAAGTTGAATATGAATGTTGGCCTCATGTGAATTAGAGAGAACCTGGGGTGAGAATTTATCCAAGTAGATACTATCACACTATCTTTGGATGTGATTTCTTCCACTTATATCACACACACACACACACACACACACACACACACACACACACACAATTACCCTAATTATCTTACAGAACTATACTGAGAAAATGCAATGGAAATTACTGTTAAAATGTCAGTGTGTGTATGTGAGTGTGTTTTGCAATTTCTTAAATTAGAACCAGATCTTCCTAAAATATGGAACAATGTAGAAATTATGCTGGCTATCACATTTTAAAGCCATTTAACAGTATTATTCAGATGGAACTTCAAAGCAAATAATTAATCTGAAATTTGCGTTTTTGCCTTATCTTAATACAGTACCTTTGGTAGTTACGGAATATTTTGGGGACCTATTGTTTTACAAGTTGTTTAACAATCATTTAACTATATGAGATTTAACTTTTGAAAACATTAAGAAAGCCAGCTACACACTATATTAACTGAAAGAATATCTATAACTTGGGTATTCCAGACCAATATCTCTTGACTCTTATTATTAATGCACAGCATTATAGGTAGGTTATTTAAAATTCATTATTATTCTGATCTTCTCAAATCTGGGCCATGCCTCGAGGCAAAGGCTAATTGTAAAAGCCACATATCAGAACATTTCTACTTGAATTAAGAAACTGCCTGGAAGAAGAGAAGCATATTGAATTTCTTTATAAAGATGGGGATGTTGTTGAGCTACCTATGTCTCTCAGTGGGACTGTTGCCATGTTTAACATATTTAATACATTTAAGCATTTCACCTTTCAGAAAGCAATTAGAAGTCATAATGGACTACTCTGATTTATTTAATGCTATATACAGTACAAAAATAAGTGGAAGTGATCAGGGAAGGGAAATTCAGAGCTGAAATCTGCCTCAGGGATAAGCATACACGCCATAGAAATCAGCGTTTGACTTTTAGAATATTGTAGCATGGACAAAACAAGAGTCAACTTGGAAGAATAGTTCTGCCCCCATAATCCTCTTTGAGTTCAAATCCCAAGGTTTTACTGGCTTTGTGCAACCAATTTTATTAGAAAAGAGAACTTATTATAGACAGCAAATGATTTACTAGGGCAGAAACTTTCTGCAATCTGGAATATGAGCTAAATACTCCTAAATGATTCGTTCATAAAAGCCTAAGCTATGACTCTTGGTGCTAGTTAACTCTATATTTCAATAAATCTAACAATTCATTTGTATTAATGTTACGAGCAAATAATAGAAAAAATCTAAAAGACATAAGAAAGGTAGGATTTTAATAGAAAATTCTGTGTGGGTTGCTACTATGTCTCTATACATATTGAATTACATTCTCTTCTTCTGAGCTGGTAATAGTAACCGTGACTTAGCACAAAATACAGAAGGGTTCATAGTCTTTCAACTGAGGAAAAATGGGTAGAATGCACCCCCTACTGGGACAGATTATGGTATGTCTTTTCACTATGTCTCTAGCAGATCAGGGTCCTGCTACATTTCAGTGATCAGAACAAGGCATGTTAATTACTTAGTATCACAGTGATGATGCAATGCTAATAACTGCCACTATATTCTAATATTTTCTGCAAAAGCATTGCAGAGGAAGGTTTTACATTACTTGATTTCTTTTTTTTAATATTTCATTTAAAAAATGTGGGGTACAATTCAGGATTAGGTATACAAAGTGGTCATTGTACAGGTAAAGTTTGTGTCTCCCTTTGGTCCTCACTTAGCCTGGCTTGAGATCAGGTATCCTTATTGATGTTATGTGCCTCACCTCCTGGAAGTTTCCCACTACTGTCAATCCTTTTCTTATAGTTTTATGATAAATGTTCAGTGTTTGCTTATGAGTGAGTACTTGATTTTAATTATGGAAACTAGAGAGAGTGTGGAGAGCAGTAACGTAACCATATTTCCCCTTTGAAAATGTGTCTATGTATGAAGTTCTTGATGTGCTCTTTCTTTCTTGCTTTTGCCCTTTACTGGTTTATTATTTCAGAGATTTTCATGCTCTTTGACCCTAAGTTGGATAAGAAGACATTTTTAAGTTAGGAATTTCAAGTGAAAAACACCAATTAAATAGACTGTGATTATTCTAAGTTGTCTACCTTAACCCATACCGTATTTTAAAATATATGCTTGAAGGTCAAAAATAAAAGCATTGCAATTCAAATGTACAAAAACAAATAAAAATAGAGTCTTATTGTTTATTTTAGTTTATCTGTTTTTTACAAATATCACTACAGCAGTTTTCCTGTAATTCAGTCTCCATTGTGTGGACAGAGGAACACATTTTATTAATCATTCTCCTTTGCTACACTCTATTCTGACTCCTTGGCCACGTGGCATGTGCTGGCTGGTACCTGAAGGTGAATCTTCTCCTCTTCAACTTCTGCCGACACTGAGAATTTTTTAAGATTGGTGCATGAGTCCTGTTCAATATCTGGCCTGTGTTCCAGCTAGCACACTATGTGCTTACTGAGACGGTTTATATTAGGGTTTTCTAGAAAAACAGAACCAATAGTGTGTGTGTGTGTTTGTGCGTGTGCACACACATGTATGGATATAGACACATAATGAGAATTTGCGTATATAATTATGGAGGATGAGAACTCCCAAGATCTACCATCTACAAACTGGAAAACCAGAAAATCCAGTGGTGTAATTCAGTCTGAGTCTTAAGGCCTGGTAATGGATATTGGGAGAAGAACATTGGAGTAAGTCTTGGAATCTGAAGGCCTGAGAACCAGGGGAAGAGATTCCAAGGGCAGGAGAGTTACATAATATCCCAACTAAAAAAGGAAAAAGTATTTCCCTTTCTCTACTTTTTTTTTGTTGTTGTTCTATTCATGGCTCCAATGAGTTGGGTGATATTCACTTACATTGATGAAGGTAGATATTCTTGACTTAGTCTACCTGTATGAATGATAATCTCTTCCAGAAAAATACTCACAGATGGACCCAGAAGAGAAAAACTGTTTTACTAGCTATCTGGGTGTCTCTTAATATAGAAAAGGTAACACACAATCATCATGCCATTTATTCATTCCGCACCACTACATGTATTCTGGATACCTTGTGGAACATGAGGGAGTACAAGGAACACCTCCAAAACATTTGAGAGGAAGGATAACAAGCTCAGACTATCTGCGTGTCATGCAACATTATCTTTTCTTGGCTATAGTATCCCATTTAGGGTTACATGTGGGGTGCCAGACCCTTCTTAGAGTTTCAAGTGGAAAACAGAGCTATGCAAACTCCTTCCTCCAGCTTCCTCTAGCATTTTGGTATGGTTTCTTATTCTCCTCCTTGTATTTTTGTCCCTTGGAACACTAAACTTTTTAAATCTGTACATTTGAAATGTCTTTAAATATTAGTTCCTGAGTATTCTTTAACCATGATATTACTAATAAATTTCATTGTATTCATTGTTAATAGATTATAGAGTACATGAGAAATTTGAAATGCTTTTCAACTTTTACACATGGATTTTAAGTCCATCATCTTCCAGAGGACTCAATAATTCCATTTTGGTAGGCCAATTCTTTATTTGCATTTTTATTACAGTAGATCAAACTTTTGTCAACCTTTCTTTTATGCAAGTTTACTTCCTCTGCTCAACTGAGGTGATGGTCACATATAGAAGTGTAAAAAAGAAAAAAATAATTTTTATATTTCAAAGAACAGACATACACACACAAACTAATTTTTGCTTTGCCCATTATTTTGAAAATGTTAGTCTGTATGTATATATATATATATGTGTGCACATGTGTGCATTGTATTTGTATATATACACAGAGAAGTCTTTGACCAATTCATGAAAAATGCACATTATAAAATATGAATGTATGCTTTGTACCAAGATAAATTCATAGTAGTTTGTTAAACATGTCTGAACAGGATATAGTTTGAGGCACTAACAAAGTTAAAGTATCAGTTTGGAAAGAGCTTCTATGAAAGCAACATTAATGCTGCTAAAATCAAAGCAAAAACAAACCTCAAATTCATGGTGAAACTTAAATGGAAGAACGGTGAATTATTGATGCTTTTCAAAAATGGTTATGACAATGGTTTTAAAAAATTAGTAATTTACTCATTTTAGGAAAGCATGAGATGATGTTGAAGATGAACTCCACAGTGGCAGACTAAACACATCAATACAGGAAAAAACAAACAAACACAAACTTTATGTCCTAATTGATGAGGACCAAATATTAGCAGCATAAACAATAGCCAACATCGTAATCATCTCAATTATTTCAGCCTACACATTCTGACTGAAAAATTAAAGTTGAGCATACTTTCCATCTGATGGATGCCAAAACAGTTGCACCCAGATCAAATACAACAAGAGCAGAGTTTTCAAAGGAAATTGTTAACAAATGAGATCAAGATGCCTTAAGCGTTTTTCCAGAGTTGTAGCAGGAGATGAAACAGCTTTCCTAGTACAAAGCATAATCAAAGCCATGGCTGCTAAAGGGGAAAGTGGTCCAGTTAAAGCAAAAGTGGTCAAGAACGGTGGTCATGGCAACAGTTTTTGGGGATGCTCAAGGCATTTTGTTTGTTGACTTTCTGGATGGCAAACCAATGATAACATCTGCTTGTTGTGAGACTGTTTTGAGAAATGCAGTCATAATGCCTGGTAAATACTCCAGTCTCTACTCTAACAATGGTTCTGCTCATTCCTCTCATCAAACAAGGGAAATTTTGCAAGACTTTTGGTGAGAAATCATTAGCCATCAAACATACAGTCCTGATTTGAATCCTTCTGACTTATTTTTGCTTCTTAATCTTTAAAAAAAATTTAAAGGGCAATATTTTTGTTAGTAATTTAAAGAAGACTGTACTGACATAGTTAAGTTCCCAAGACTCTCCGTTTTTTAGAGGTGAATTAAATGGCTGGCATTATCGTTACAAAAATATCTTGAACTACATACATTTTATTTTGCAAAATAAAGTTTACATTTTGTATTTATATCACTCAATTCAATTTTCTACAAGTAAAATGTTAAGCTTTAAAGTCCCCTTGTATGTGTATACTTGTATGAGACAGACACACACACACACAGAGAGAGAGAGAGAGAGAGAGAGAGAGAGAGAGAGAGAGAGAGAATGTCCTAGATTTGAAAATCTACTAGATTACATGTATTTTTAGCAGAAATATAAGTAAAAAATGAACTATAAACAGTCTACCTAGTCAAGTATCGCATAGTCTAATGACAAGAGACATAAGCAAACAGTCAAGTACAAGAGAGTGCATAAAAAAATTTGATAACTTGGATATGTACAAATGCTATAAAACATGAATAGAGAACTTCTGTTCACGACTAAGGTGTAAGTTTTAAATGATTGCCCCAAATATTTAATATTTGCCTTCATTGTCAAGGTCAAGTTGATTATGGCCACATTGATTATAAATGAGATCTATTCTTGGATCAGAGAACATATTGAATAACTACGTAATCCTGATATATTTGAGTAATTACAATATATTTGGTAATAGTGGGGTATAAAATGATTTGTGAAAAATTGGTTAGTAAAAAGACTAAAGAGCTAGCTTAAAGCCAGATTATGGAAGGCAAATAGGTGATAAACATCACCACGAGCATGCCACAATCTTTTTTTCATGCATTATAGTAGCATTTTAAATTCCTTCTATATATTTTACATCCAATAAGAACACTTTTTCAGAAATACCAAAATTGTATTATTCTATCATTGAGAACTTTAGGAGTAATACTATTTCTGAAAGTATGCGTTGCTTTTACAGTTTTCTTTATAAAAATTAATGTGTGCATTTAGAATAACCAACATACTGTTACTAGAAATATTCCCTTGACCACCAGTTTAATAGTTTTAGACTCATGATATTATTTTTATGTAGTTTGAACCAGAGTGTACTCTGGTTTGCATTCTGTTTCATTTATTTTTCCAGATATTTGCTCTTCAAACAAGTAACAGGGTGAATGGTTTCTTTGTATTTTAGTTTTCAAAATCATAGAAACCATTCTTATAATTTCTAGACACTGCTGTTTTGAAAATGTAAAAAAAAGTCTATTATATGAAAGAATAAAGGTGATATATAAAATAAATAGAACTTTCCACATTGCACAGTAGTTTAAAATGATAGCTAAAACAAATCCTGCTTCTCCTGCCTACAAGAGGCACATACATTTTTTTATTTACATTTAAAAAGGCAGACAAGTTTATTATAATGTGTAAATATTGAAAGTATATTAATAATTCAAGAGTTGTTATAATAGAGAATATTATACTACTCATAATAAACTAACATTAACCTTATACCCATTTATCACAATTTTAAAAACTCCTGACCTGTCTAGGACTTTTAGTGAGGGTTCTCAAAAAGATGATAAATCAAAGCAAATATTTTATTAGAAACAGAAATGTGATAGGTTTTTCAATACATCTCTGAAATTCTCTGAAGAATTATGTGTTTCAATCACTGAAAATGGAAAAAAAAAAAACGTTTGATAGGCTCCTTAAGGTGCTGATTTATCTATCTATGAGGATGAGAAAACTGTTCAAGTGTGCCATTATATTGGGAACATATTAGGTGAAACAGAAACCTGTGTCAGGGACATTCTGAAATATTTGTCTTTGCCTTTGCTGTTAACATATCTGTTTTCTTCTATTATTGGAATATTTGTGTCTCCGCAAATTCATATATTGAAACCCAACCACCAATATGAAGGTATTTTGGAGGTGGCATCTTTAGGAGGTGATTATGATCATGAAGGTGAAGCCCTCGGGATTGGGATTAGTCCCCTATAATGCCCAAGAGAGCTGCCTTAGCCCTTACACCATGTGAGGCCACAGCTAGAAGATGCCATCTATGAACTCAAGAAGCGGGATCTCAACAGTGCTTTCATCTTGAAATTCCTGACCTGCAAACTATAAAAAATATATTTCTGTTGTTCAAAAGCTTCCCAGTATGTGGCATTTCATAGTAGTTGAAAAGACCAAGAGACTTCTCTGTGCAGTTTAGAAATCTGTACTGCTGTTACTTATGGAAAATTTAAAACTATGTATTATTTTGTACTATATAAAAATTGTATAATCACATGTATATGATATTACACTGTTCAAAAAATAGTAGACCACCTTACTTCTGAGAAAATTGTATTTTCCATTACTAAACTTTAAAGAGACACTTACACAAGACATATATATATATATATATATATAATTTTGCTGATTTTTGAGAAACAGCCATCATTTCTAGTTTGCTTATGTGTAAATATCTTCTAAAAACTATGAATTTAAGAAAATAGTCATCTAAGTCTGATAGTTTCCCATAATGTTAGGTGATTTAAATGCTTCTCAGCATGTTGACTTTACACCATGACAATACTTCTACCACAGTTGCTCACTTCTACCCATAGTATGAATAAAGCAAAATTTTCTTCAATTTTAAATTTTGAATGAAGTGGAAAAGTGCTAGAGGAATTAATGGACTTGAACTGGTGCTCAGTAATGATGGCGTCCATTGTTTTTTGTATTTTGAGTCATCCATTGGTCTGTTGCTGTGTTCTTTAATCAAATACTGTATTCTTTGATATGATGGAGACCATGCAGTCCTGACATCAGGAGGGGGAATTCAAAGAAACATGTTGGGCTTATTATCTTGCTCTCATTCCTAAAGCATAGACTATTGCTGAAAAGTAACTCAGGGGATGAAGTCTGTTTATTCATGGAAGGTTACTTTGTGTAGCTAACAGCATCAATATAATTAAAAGATTGTGGAGTCTTGGTGCTCAGTGCTCAGTGTCTATGAATCTCAAAGGTTATTGCTTAAAAGTAACTAATCCTTCTTTCTCGTTGAAGATTAAAATATGAAAAAAAGGAAAAAAATATTAAGCACATGCCAATATATGTGAGTGTGATGAAAAAATGTCAAAATAAAAAAAAAGAGCAAGGGAAGATGCAGAAGGAAGTGGCAGAAGTCATATACATAGGGGAGAGTTGCTCTGAATTTTCCAGAATGGATTTAGGTTTATTATTATTGTTGTTTTCCTATTCTTGCTTTAACTTTCCCTTTGTTGTATTATTGTTCACTATTTCTTTGTTGCTCAAGACAGAATAAAAATTACAAACAGGTATTTATTTATATGTCCCTTGTGAGAGAGTCATTAATGCAGAGAAGAAAAGAAGAAGACATATGGGCCGTTGCCTTGCTAAACTATGGCCAGGCATGTTTTCTTAAGCTTTGGTTCCCTCCCCTTCCTTGGGAGGTGAAACTGCTCTTTTTCTCTCTCTCTTCCTAACTTACTTTATAAATAAACTATATTTTCTAATCTAAACAACAACAACAAAAAGATTTATGAAGTAATGAGGTGGGTTTATATGTCATTGTCTACCATAACAATAATTTTAAAAATATTCTTCAGTAGTTAACTTGTTTTCTGGATCTACAGATATTCTGAATGCCATATCTATGACTGATTACCAGTCATAATAAGTAAAAATATACAATAATAATGGAAAAGAAAATATTTGGCATTTAACATGATAGAAACTCAGTAATTACAATATAAATGGGCAGATACGTTTGAAAAAAGAATGCTAATCACCTCTTCAATCCATCTCTGTATGTATATAATATTTATACAGTGATGACATCAAATGGAATGAAAAAATAATTGACAATCAAATATAATAAAAGCCCCCATGTTAATAAGCAAATGAGATGTTGCGAATGGAGATCCAGTAAGGCATGAATGTATAAAAGTCTGGAATCCTGCTTGCCTGGATGTAAGTTACAACGAGGCTACTTATAAAGGTGTATGACCCCGGGCATGTGACTAAAGCTTTCTCTGTTCCAGTTTCCTTATTAGTACCCTGGGATAAGGAACCATACCTATCTCGTCAAATGAATCAACACTTAGAAAAAAAAAAAAAAACATTGAATATAGAACCTGGAATTATAACGGATTAAAAAGAGACAGAGAAAGAGAGTTAGGAAAATAGTGTG
The DNA here is from genome assembly GCA_963574415.1 of Tarsius wallacei. Classification (NCBI taxonomy): domain Eukaryota; kingdom Metazoa; phylum Chordata; class Mammalia; order Primates; family Tarsiidae; genus Tarsius; species Tarsius wallacei. Next base: position 19,164 of record CAUYQG010242145.1, on the reverse strand, counting down.
CATGGTCTATTTAGAAAAGAAAATTAAAAACCCTGTAATTCTTCGCTTGGGGAGGCTGAGGTGAGTGGATTGCCTGAGCCCGTGGGTTCGAAACCCGCCTGGGCAACTTGACAAGGCCTCATCTCTACAATAAATCAAAAAATTAGCTGGGTGTGGTAGCGCGCACCTGTAGTTCCAGCTACTTGGAAGGCTGAGGCGGAAGGATTGCCGCAGCCCAGCAGATCGAGGCTGCGGCCACTGCACTCCAGTCTGGGCGACAGAGTGAGTCTCCAACACACACACACACAAGAAAAAGAACCCCCCAAAAAACCCTTTTTAATAAATATTTTTCCCTTTTGTGTTGCAATATAACTTCATGGGACCAGTGAGAAGCAGCTATACCTTTGTGAAGTGCGGAGTGCAAGTGAAATTAGCAACAGCTCTCACCCCAGCAGCCACTTCTCGTTCAGGCCACATTCTCTCACTTCACCTCCAAGTGCTCCTCACCAGTACTTAATCAGTCAGGACACAGGTACTTAATTTAAGATTCTATTCAGGGTTTATTATGTAGCACTCAAATTAAAGATGCTCAGTAGTTGCTGGTGGCATGGTAGAAGCTGTTAGCATAAAATGTGTATATTTGTTATTTACTCTGTATTTAGGATACATGAAAACAAGCATGTGGAAGTTTTAGAATTTTCAGAATTTAATATTTTTCTAGTACGTTCTTTTATACAAATTTCCTTTTTTAGTTTTTATGTAAAAAAATAATATAACATGGGTGTAGATAATGTGTTATGAAGAGAGAAACATTTTTGCTGTTGAAAGCTGTGTCATTGGGAAAAATTACCATTGTGTGATAGTGGTATATCACTATGAATAAATACACTGTATGAGGCTTCGACTTCTAATTGTGTTTTTGCAATTGGTAAAATTTAAAACATTTTCAAATTATTGATGTACTCTTCTCTATATAAATTGAAAATGTCAACTGTTGATATGCATAAGTTTTAAACAGGGTTAAAAATAGATAATCAAGCCGGGCTCGGTGGCTCAGCCTGTAATCCCGCGCCTTGGGAGGCTGAGGTGAATGGACTGCCTGAGCCCGCGAGTTCGAGACCCGCCTGGGCAGGCGAAACCTCATCTCTACAATAAATCAAAAAATTAGCTGGGCATGGTAGCGCATGCCTGTAGTTCCAGCTACTCGGAAGGCTGAGGTGGAAGGATCGCCAGAGTCCAGCAGGTCAAGGCAGCGGTGGCCGGGAGCAGCCACTGCACTCCAGTCTGGGCGATGGAGTGAGACGCCAACTCAAAAAAATAAAAAATAAAAAAATAAAAATAAAAATAAAAATAGATAATCAGCTCTACAGAGAAAGCTTCGAGAAAACATAGAGGGCATCTGGGATAAAAAACTAGTTTCAGAAAACTGAGGTGTCAGTTTTAGTTGGACAATTGCCTAGAACTTGTCTGAGTCCTAAGATTGATTCAGATATAAGAAAGCAGAATAATAATAATAAAACTTACTCATCCGAGAACATATGGCAGTGTGATCTTAATTTTTGTTTTTTAAAAAGAGAGGACAGAGGAAAGCAGGTAGAAGTCAAGGTTGCAGCTTTTCATTTTGTATTTTCAGAGTGATGAGAACAATCTGCTTGTAATTTAACTTTTATTTATTAAAAGAAAATTAGAACTATGGCTATCAGATGTTAGATTGCAACAACAAGGTTGACAAGTTTTCTGTTGGGGTCATTAGCGTGTTTCCTTTTTTTTTCTCTCATAAAGTTGTAATATAAGGAAGAAATAATTTTTTTTCCTCCATTAGTTAACAGTGAGAAAAAAACAGCTCCTCTTTTAACAGTTTTAAAAATCTACACCTAGAAAATGTTACCACAAAAAAAGTACTATTTTTCTCCCAAGTAAATGCCATAGAGGAGTGACTTTCCATCAGAATACCTCATACATAATGTATAAATTGAGCAATTAATTTCTTCCTTTGGTAATAGAAAATTATCCTGGGAGAGTCGAGATGAAGAGGAAGTAAGTAACAGCAAGCTAATTGTTGCCTTGAATTGATTAATTTTCTCCTCTCTTCTTCATATTAGTTCTAGTACTTGAGTGGTCCATGAGGTTCTAAGGGTAAAATTAATAATATAACAGTAACCTGTTATATTTACCTGTTGTATTTACCTGTTGTTAACAATGACAGTTACAAATATCAAGTGTTTTCCACATATTTGGCAAAGTTCTAGATTCTTTTTATATTATTTCAGTTAGTTCCTGCAACAGGTTTATGACTTCATATCCCCATTATATAGATGAAGGTATCAGCGAGGAAGGTTTTAAACAACTTGTCCAAGGTTACACAGCAAAGAATATTAGCAACTAAAAAATAATTAAGATGAATTTCATAAACCACTTATTCTCACTAGCGTACAAATTATGTCATATTATGGAAATGTTGAATATTACCACATGTGTACACCATACATAACATCCATTCCCTTTTATAGATAAAACATTGTGTTGATTTGTACCTCTATATAATCATAAAAATATTGCACTTTTCCCTGTTCACCCTTATTTGTAGCTGAGATAAATTACTTAGCACTGTGGAAGTCAATAAATATTAAAATGAATAAATACAGATGAACTGCATAAAATAAAGCTTTAAAAACTATTTGAATATGCTCTCAGATGTTATAAGAACCTTATAAATTATATTTATTTTTGTGTGTTTAGTTCATGGTTTTTATTACAAAATTGAATTTAAAATTATTGTTTTAACTCTATGAAATGCCAAATCGATTCAATGTGTCAACATATCCGGTTTATTTATTAGTTTGTAACTTGAAGGGACTCATCATGAAAATGCTTTCTTTTATTCAGTTTTGGACATGTTTTCATTGATCATTCTGATGCCAACCCTGGCCAAATACCAGACGGTTTACACAGTTTCTGGTCACTTTCATTTTTTAAAACAGTTATTTTTCCTTTTACTAAGGTATGAGATCCAGTGTAAGAGTTATCTCCTATTCTCTCCTACTCACTCTGCTGTTTCTCGCTTTCTGAGATCTGGGTAGAAAGGAAGAAAAGGGGCACAACAGCCAGCCATGGTGGTGCCATGTTAATTTCATAGCCAGTGTCCTCTGTGACAGGCATCTGGAAGCTGGCCCTCGATCCTAGGGCACATGCATGGGCTATTCGGAGACACATCTCAAGGATTTGAGATCCCTGTTGTTCACATTATTGACACATTACTTAGATGACTATTTTAAGCTCCCCCTCAGCTCTGTCTGTGCAAAATTTCTTTGATTAGCAACCGAGTCTCTTAACCTATGCAAAATTCATGTATCTTTATTCTGTTCAAGGCTAGAATGGTGTTTTCTAGCAACTGCCCTCTCTCATTCTCTGTTATTTTAGATAGATCAGCCAGTCAGCTTTAGAGCTCTTTAAGAAAAAAAGGCAGCAAAAAATTATAATAGGCCCCAAGGAACTACCTTGTGATTGAGATATTAGACTCCTTCTCCCTGGACATCAAAATTTTGATAGATATATAGACAGACATATTTTAATATGTAAAAAGTCTTATGTAATCTTCCTCCATTTATCTCTCTAAATAGTCTTGTCTTCCATATATTTGCTATCATATAGCATTATACAGCATATAGAAAGTTTGAAGCTACTTTGCAGAGTTTGAGTAGACCCAAAACCTCTACAATACATTTGTTACTAGGTTGTACTCGAACATGTGAGGGATTCTCATTTCGTATTCTTCACATTTTATGAGAACTATTAACATGAGACTCTCTGCAGCCATCATTAAAGGAAGTTTTGACTGAATAGTATAACTTCAGCAACTTTTTTTTCCAAATATATCAAGTTAACATGCCAAAATTATATAATTTTTAGAAAAATCTTGAAAAATCATAACTGTATTAAATAACTACTCAGTGCTAATCTATTTTGAAAAATACATTAATTTTGTATTAATAATCTGTAACATTATTCAATGAAAACAAACAGGACTTCTATACATAACTAATAAAATAGATTGAATTCATTATTACATTCATTTAGTAAATATTTATTGGTCATTTACTATATGCTAGAAACATTGTTAGACAATAAAAAAAAACCTAAAAATTTCTTCCCACTAAAGGTGACATTCTAATAAAGGAGAAAGACAACAATGATTCCAAGTAGTTAAGTGATTTAGTTAAAAAAAAAAAAAAAGACAAAGCAAGGGTCACAGGAAATTGATGGTGGCCAGGCAGATCTTTCTGAGGAAGTTGCAAATGATCACAGACTTGAATGTGATAAGGGAATAAAAAACAGAGGTGTTTGGAGGGAAGATTGCTCTAGTAACTGAGGTGGAGAATAGAAGGAGGAGAAATTGCAGAAATAAGTAGGGATGTAAAAATACATGGCCTTAAAAAAAAAAAAAGACCCATGTGTTTCCTGCAGAATATCACCAGTTGCTATAATAATGCACCACTGTTTACTGAGCAGTTATGTTTTATCATGTATTGTTTGTGCTGTTTGTTTTACATATCTTATTATTTATTATTCATAACAACTATGTGTGATAGGTTGCTTGGACCTTATTTTACAGATTATAAAATGAGGTTTAGAAATAGTAGGCAATTTGACAAACATTATACTGGTATATAAACGAAAGGAACTAATTTAAATTCAGTTCTGTAAGGCTCAAGCACATGTGTTGGGTGAACTACTAGTATTGCTATGGGTATTTTCTGATCCCTATAAAAGACTTTATTTTCCTATTTTTAATAGTAGTAGTATAAAGCTTACATATAAACTTATGAGTCAATAAAGGGAATATTAAAGTACCATGGGTATTAACATTAAGCTGTGACTTTTTCATTAATATCTGCATTAATTTAGACTTTATTAAAATATACAAAAAAATTCTTACTGTGATGCCTTTAGCTTAGGAGGCAGCTAACTGTGTTCTTGCAATACCCATGTGACTAAAAAGAAGATAAAACAGTTATTGAAATATTACAAAGTAAAATTTCTAGAAAGTTGCTACTTCTTTACTAGAATTCAGAGACTATTCTTCGATACAGTTGAAAAAAATTGAGACTCAAAATAGATGCAATTATGTGTGTACTTTTCCTGCGTATCCTATGTTGACCACTATATCATTAGTTAAGCATGAATCTATTTTAATACATCTGCTTAGTGCCATTGGACATATTGCATCAACATGCATTTTAGAAATAGTTTTTATTAAAATGTATAAATGCTTGCAAGGTTTTCATTTATACAGAACCTACTGTCCTCCCCAGAAAGTCTAATTTCTTTTGTCTTTTCTATTTCCCATGGATTTCTTCATCTGTTATTTATCATATTTTCAGTTCTTCTACCAAGATTACATAGCACTTTGTTGTAAATACTCTTAAGCAAAACGTCATGGAAGAACTCATGAAAATTTCCCTCATTATACATTTTTGTTTTTTATGTTCATATGATAGAAATACCCTTATAAATTTTCTCTCGACTGTGCATTTCTATTTTACTTTCACGTTTTTACTCTTTTAACTTCTTTCTTCTTTAGTATTTTTACTCTTTCCTAAGTAAATAATGATATCGATACATAAGAATTTACTATGTCTAATGTCCTCTCATCTACCTTTTAATCTCTTCCTAAGTTGCTGTATTGCAAACGTGATTTTCTCATACTTCTGTGAAGTATTAATGGTTCTTGGTTCACATTGATGAAAAAATTTCTTCTAATACGTGATACAGATGCTTAAATTTCAAAATAAAGAGAAAAAGTATTATAATCATCCAACTAATCTATCCATAGTGCTTATTATTCAAAATACTTAATTTTAACATATGTGGCTAATTTGATTCAGCTCAGTCTCACATGCTATTAATAAAAAGAGATCATGGAAACCAACTTTTAGAATTTTGTATTCACTACTTTCTGTTCAAACCATACATTTTGAAGTCCACCTTGATTTGGATACAATAACAATGATGATTCTTAAAAGGTCGATTAAAATTAAAGTGTTTTATTATCTTATCATCTAATACTACTATAAAGCTTTATGCCCAACAGTTTAGCATTTATTTCCCTCATAAGGCTACCATAAAAGTAAGTATTGCACCTAGTTTTATGTTCAGTAATAAAAAAATGACACTGAAAAATCAGTCATATTCTGAGCTCTTAATAGAAAAAGAAATTATGAGAACTGTATCATGTTTTATTCTAAGAATGGTAAGTATCAGTACAGGTGATCATAATATTTAGTGTGAATGGCAATTGAAGTTTGAATCCAACACTTCTTTAATTTTACTAAGTAATTTTAATAGAAATAAAATTCACTTACATTTTTTATATTTTTCACCAATTTCATATATTTTAAATTTAGTTATGAGTACATATTGACATGTATTTTGCTATAATAAAAATGTATTTGAGTTCCACATTAAAATAATCAATAAAAAGCTCCTAAATATATTTTCATGTTTCTTTTTACACAAATCTACAATATCAAAAATAATACCAGTTTATACAATAAAACTCTGATTAATTAATATATAAGAAGTATCTGTTCAAATTTAAAATTAGTTTTAAGGATTGATCTTAGCAAAGATTTTAAAATATCAAATTAGAATGAATCATGGAATCTTAGATTCTTAATCAGATATGCTTATCATATATAAAAGTAAATGTGTAAATGTTTTAAAACTTTTATGTAATCATCCAGATTCTCCTAGGTATTGAAGGTTTATCTCTGTATAGTATCAGAAACTTAATACACATAAACATTTTATTCTTACTTTGTAAGAGTAAAAAAAAAAGGAAAAATATAATAACATTACGATGGCCCAATGCAATGACTTTCTCACATAAATCATTCAAAAAATTTGAGAATTTGCATTAGATGACATTTTAAAATGACAAATATTTCAGTCTTATTCGAGAGCTTTCCTGCTCTGGCATCTGAAAGCTAACTCCCATATCTTTGTTCAATGACAACAATGGGTAGCTTGAAATAACCATGATAACCATGGGACATTTACTCCAAAGATCAGAACACCCTATAAACTAGGGATTTTTGCCGCAAAGGAGCCAAAGAACAAAATTCTTTACCAAAAGCCTCCCATTTGGTCCACATACGTGTTAGCAATTTTTAAATTTTGATAGTAAAAAAAAAAAAAATCCTAATTCTTTGACTGCATCGCAGAGCCAAACATACATGCTAATCTTTTAAAGCGAGGTCCCAACTCATTAAGGTAATCATAATTTTCATCCTGATCAGATATGACTGATTCTAAGGAGCTCAGGGATCCAGCTAATGATCCTGTTCCCTCAAAAGCATAGGTCTGGAGAGAGTCAAAGGGGGGAGCACATGGATCAGTATCAGCTTCTAAGAGTTTTTCTTGAATGAATTTTCTGAATATGGCACTATCTGGCCCAACCTGTAATGACTGTCTGTATAGGCTCCTGATCTCGGCGCTGGTGGTTTTTCGAGTCTTGCGTTCCCTCATTATGGTGTTACTTCTCAGCTCTACAATGTCAAAGGCCTCTGTATCTTCTTCTCCACCCCCTTCTTCATCATAGCAGAATATATTCTCTCTGAAATCTTCACCTTTTTCAGGAAATAGAGTCTGTTTCCTTTGTTGTTTTAGGCCCAAAATCAAAAAAATAAACCCTGATGAAGAAAGCATGCCAGAATATTAATTGGCACATAAAAATTATTGTGACATTGATAAACTTTGCTCTCATTACAACCTCAAGACAGGAGGTTCAATTTTATAATTGTTAGACAGAAAGGTACATTTTTTGTTGGAAATTTACAAAAGGGACTTGCAAAGTGACATAAAGGAAGTATCATAATCTTTCTAGCTGACCATTTGGATGAAAAGTACCATAAAAATATAGTGAACCGTTTAAAATAGTGGTCAATTTAAAATTTTAAATGAAAAATTCTTCTTTGTACTATTTTTAGATTTGAGAAATAAATACCATCTATTAGTACAATTGTCAATGTTAATAACAAATGATCTATGTTAATAAAACTTAGAAAAACAGTTTGGTATTCCTCATCGAGACAAATTTTTGTGGCATAATTATTTTATAAGTTAATATTTATTGACCATAAAGTATATGTAAGGCATTGTTCTAAAAAGTTTACATTTATTGATTGATTTTATTATAACAAAAATCATGTATTATCATGTCTTATTGCTTGTTAAGTAAAATTAGCCAGGCGTAGAAAGACAAACACCACATGATCTAATTTATACCTGGAACCTGAAAAGTGTGCTCTCATACAGGTAGTGAGTACAATAACTGTTGCCAGGGGATGGAGAGCAGAGAGGAAAGGGATTGGCGACTAGCAGAGGTTGGTCGTTGGGTGAAAAGTTATAATCAGACAAGAAGAATAAGTTCTAACCGGGCTTGGTGGCTCAGCCTGTAATCCTGCGCCTTTGGGAGGCTGAGGTGAGTGAATTGCCTGAGCCCGCTGGTTCGAGACCCGCCTGGGCAAGCAAGACCTCATCTCTACAATAAATCAAAAAATGAGCCGGGCATGGTAGCGCGCGCCTGTAGTTCCAGCTACTTGGAAGGTTGAGGCGGAAGGATCGCCGGAGCCCAGCAGGTCGAGGCTGCGGTGGCCGGGAGCGGCCACTGCACTCCAGTCTGGGCGACGGAGTGAGACTCCAACTCAAAAAAAAAAAAAAAAGAAGAAGAAGTTCTGATGTCCTTTTGCACAGTAAGGTGACTATAGCTGATAAAAATGTAGCGTATGTTTCAAGATAGCTAGCAGAAAAAACTTTGGATGTTATTACCGCAAAGAAATTATAAATGTTTAAAGTGATGTGTATGCTAATTATGCCAATTTGATTATTACTCAATGTATACATGTATTGAAATATCACACCATACTTTACAAATATGTACTATTATATATCAATTATAAAGAAAATAAAACAGAAAACACTCAAAAGTAGAAAGTTGGCTCAGAGCCTGTGCTTTGTGATACCATATTAATTTCAGACTTTTCAACTCATCCGGCACTTGAATGATATTAGTTTTTCCAGAATCAGTATTTATTTCATAGGATCACTCAGAACAAAACTATTTTACAACAATTTTTTAATTAATAAAATACCTGTGTGTGTGTGATTCAAGGATAACCAATCCTTGAACCTTATGTTGCTCTCAAATACACAGAATTTGAAACGAAATTATTATCACTGTTATCGCAGAAGAAGTATACTATCACAGAAGAACTATACTAAATATGTAATATTTTATATAAAACTTACATTAAAACAATTAAAATAATGTTTTAAAATAAATAAGGCTACCATGTTTGAACTCAGATCGTGCATTTTGTAACTCATATGATATATATGGTTGAAATAGTAAAGTATAATAAAAATTTCAAACTGACTTGGAGAGTATTATAAAATTTTCAAAAAAAATAACTGACTATTGGTTGACCCAAGCTTTCCACCACTAAATATTACATCAGTAGCTGTGATGCTGCCCTTGATGTATTTGCAAGCTTTCCAGACTTGGTTTAAGTTTGTAGGTAGTTCAGTATTTTTTGTTCCCCAAACATTACTCTGTAATTACTCTTTCTTTCTTCTAGTATTCTGCTGGAGTTATACATTAAACTCTGAATTCAAAGATTATTAAAAATAATTTGAAAAGCTAAAGGTGGGTCCACCAGAAAAAAAAATGGTAATGTTTGATGGTAATGAGGAATGGACGAGTTTTGAAGCTTTGAGAAAGATGAGGGGAGTGAAAGCAATTCCTGAGGCATACACTATGTCAGTTTGAGATTCCGTAATCAGTGGCTGATATAGTTGCTCTCAACACTCAATATAGTTGCATAGGCATTTGGTGTGAAATTATGAGGAAAATTTTGGTGTTAAAAAAAGAGGAAAAAGGTTATGCTAGGTGAGTCATTTGTAGTCTTGAAAGTCTATAAAGACATTTATGGGTTCAGCTACCTTATCTGTAAAATGGAGTTAAATTATATGCTTAGGAAAACAACAATCGTTGCAGCAACAGTATTTTAGTGAGATATTATTCTGCTTAGTACTTTGATGAAATACTATTCTTTTACATTTGTAACCTTAACATTTGCTTTTTATTTGCAAAATAATTGGAAAATATTTTTATTTTGATTGTCAACATTACTTGTATTTATGGTGTACAGGGTGATGTATATCAGTATACATTGCAGAATTATTAATTTAAGTTAATTAGCATATCCATCACCTCCCACACTTACACATGAAATCAGATTGTTGAAGAGATATGTGTACACCCATGTTTATTGCAGCACTGTTCACAATAGCCAAGATACAGAATTAACCTAAGTTTTTTCTAAAGATGACTGGATAAGGAAAAGGTGGTACGTATATTCAAGGGCATACTACCTAAACTTAAACAAGACAAGAATCCTGTCATGTGTGACAACATGGATGAACTTGGAGGGCATTATGTTAAATGAAATAATACAGGCATGGAAAGAAAAAAATACTGCCTGATCTCACTATACCTCAAATCTAAAAAAAATATATAACTCATATAAGTGGAGAGTAGGTGGTGGTTAACAGGATGGCAGCAATGAGGGAAAGGGGACATGTTGGTCAAAGGCAGGCTTCCATCAAACATTAAAAATGAATCCAAGAAATCTATGGTACTTTGACCTTTCAAAAGGCTCATTATCATCTTTGAGCTTCATTTTCTTCACCTATAAAAGGTGAGTGATAATAGCTGCTGCTTCATAAGTTTATTGTGAGGACTAAATTGCAGAGTGCATAAAAAACACTGAAGAGTGTCTCCTGGAGTATAATAAGTACTCAACAGAAGCTCATTATTATTATTAATGATTTATATATATATATATAATATCTTTTACAATGCATATATGTTAAAACATGTATAAAACAATGTGTACACACATAGTCACACACTCATGGAATTCAGAGATCATAACTCATTTACAGCTTGAAATGCATACCTATGCATTCTATTTTTGTTTACCCCATTTGATTAAAACTATATTACATTCATTATGCACATACATACACATACAAAAACCCACAGTATAATACTATACTAGAATTAACTGTTTTATATATTCATCTTGTTATTTTAAATTAATGAATATGCTAAGTCCAGCACTACTTACCAAATATTATAATAATGCAGATCAGAATAGCAATGATGACTTCTGTTTTGAATCTCATGGAAAGCATAAACTCTTTGTGCCTGCAGGTCTGTGTATTCTCATTGTCATCACAGTCACAGACGAATACGGTAAGAGTATTTGTACTTGTCAATGATGGGGATCCATTGTCGGCAATTAAGATGAGGATATAGAACACAGGCTCTTCTTGAAGGCTAAAACCAGTTCTATTAGTCAAAATTACAGCTGTGTTATCTAAAATAAAAACCCATGTGCATAATTTTTTCAATCACATACAAGAAATTAGTGTCATAGATACTAAAAACAGTAGTATAGAGATATGATCAAATAAGTTGAAATGAAAAGAAGATAATATTTCTGATGAGAAGACACCCAAAACAGCTACACAAAGTTAGTATTGTTTTTGACATTACCTAAATTCTAATTATGTAATTAGATAAATTATCTGAATTATTGAATTATTAATAATAAATATTACATAATAGTATTTAATCATTTAATTATATTTTAAATTATTAATATTATTATTTAAACATTTATATCTTTACTTAGATGTCAAGATTTTATAGAAGCTACTAGAATTAAATTTATGCTGATAGATCCAGTTTCATTTGTGTTGATTACACATGACACAGTTAATTTTCTAATACCTGAAACCTATTGTTTTTAAAAATAAGGGAAATATACAAGATTTTAAAAGTTATCTATCATAACACATGATTTCAGATAATGTAGTTTCTAATGAGACAGAATAATGAATTTAACTTGATGGGAAAGACAAAAACATCATATTGGGACGCTACATTTACTTTAACTTTATTAATCTATTTTCCATTTAAAACATAGAAAATCATTAAACCTTAGTCATGCTGATCCATTCACCTAGAAAAGGCTTTCAAATATTAAGGAAAGTGAATAATACATACTTCAACACACATAAATTTATTCTTCCCTAAATTAAGAAAAGTATTCGAAGTGACTTTTCCTTGTGCCTCAGAACTGTTTTCCTTTTAAATTGTTGCTATTTTTATTCTCCAAAATATATTCTGCAGCTATGAGTAAAAGTTTAGAAGACAAAAGCAGTAAAATGCAAATAAATACTTTTTTTGAGATTTATGCTTATTTAGGACTTTTCCCAACTCATCTTTTTTTAAAAGTCAATTCTTTATCAAGCCCTTAAAGTCTACAAAGCTCATGGGATTTTATTAAGTAAGCTGACCCAAGTGTTGGGAGACAGTTGACGATTTTAAATATGCATTTTATTACATTGCTTGTAACCACAAACATTAAACCAAATCAATTTTATGCTTCAAGTTATAATTTTGCCTCAGTAATTTATTTTATATTAATATAAACAAATTTAAGCTGGAGTTTTTCAAAATTTGGTGTTTGTGGTTTTTTTTTTTAATTCTAAGTCTATTTGAGTTGTCTCTCTTTGGGAATTTGTCAAGGGCAACGCTGAGAGAAACACTTTCGCTTTTACTCTCCCACAAGAGATCTCCAGATCAAAGTTTAAACTCAGTTATAAGAGCAGCGGCAGGTGTTTGTTCACAGATACTTGAGTAATAAATCCAACTGTGTTTCATATCTTTGAAGTTATAAAGAAAATTGAAATAGAAATCCATATTATGGCAAAAAAAAGCTTACAGAAGCAAATGAAAAAGAAACCAAATGTATTTCTAATAAAGTTAATCCATTGCTAGACAGAGGGAAATAAATTCTGTCTCTCTACATTGAAATAGTCTGGACAATTAATCCTTAGATTGATAGAAAGTATTTAATTTTGAAGAAAAAAGAACTCTTTAACACAAATTTTATATATTTATAGTCCCTAATTAATGACCCCAAATATCTTCGAATCAATCACATTAACATGACTGTAAGTAAAGTATATCTGATTTTTTCCTCAGATATACATTGAAGTTTGCATTATTACATAAGGGTATGAAAGGAGCCATGGTATCAAAACTGCAGTTATATTTGAAGGGTCATAAAGACTTTACCAAGACTTACAGGTACTGATAACTCGAAAAAGGCCTTTTACTTTGAAAAAATACAGTGAGAAAAAAAGCCAGTATTTTTAGAACTTGACTTTGGATTTTGTTTTCTATTTTTATTGCTACTTCTTTGCTCCACTTCCCAACATTGATATGTTGCAGAATAGTATAAAAACCAATGTCATAAATTCCATCAAAGTCCATTTGATTCACAAAGACCAAATTAAAAATCTTTACGAGTGAATGACATTACCTTGATTATCTATGATTGCAAAACTTGATTTATTTGTGCCTTCTAGAGACAGATTAAAGTAAAAATGATGATCTTCTATGGATTCATCTCTGTCCACTGCGCTGATGGTCTGAATTATCTAGGAAAAAAAAAAGAACTGATTTTTGTTGTTCTTTGGATTCATGAGAAAGATAATTGCTGTTGTTATTACTATTTTTTATTGAAATTAGTTTATCACAATTATTAGGGACTTAGCAGAAAAAAAATTCAAATTGTTAGAGAATATAAAATATTTTTTCAGGCTAAAAATATTTTTACTTGTCCCTTTTAAAAGGGTGTTATGGTATTATTATACAATACACACAGTGGATTTCATAAAGTAAGTTTGTTAAAAGTTCTCATGGCATTGCTGCTATATTTAAAGACTTCTTCTCACCCTCCTTGCCTACATTTTCTCCCTTTCTTCCTTCTTTCTTCTTGCTTTCTTACCAGCCATTGGTATTTGCTAAAGCTATGCATTTTGTTTTAATTGAGAGCAAAACTTTGGTAGAGTTATTGACTTACTAAAGTATGTGCTAAAGTAATGAGTTTTTTAATTGATTTGAGGAAAAATGCATTTAAAACTTAGAGGCAATATACATGATTTCCTTTGACCCATAAAGATTATAGAAAAAGCGTTCCATATCAAATACATTTATCTTTGTATCTAAGATCATAAAACAGTGAAGTAATGAAGAAATGCACAAACTAGTTATCAATTACTTTTTTCTTTCAAGAAATGAGTGTGTCAGTCAAGTAGTACATTATTGTCAAAAAAAGATATGCTGTCAAAATCACAGAGTGAGATTGTGATTAATTCTGGGAATTAAATAAATTGATTATAGAAGTTATTATTTTAAATTTTTAGAAGTAAAGTTCTTTTAACAATATGTCAAACAAAAATAGCCTCAGATGCAGGATTTATGTTGTACTTTAAAAAATAGATATCTCTCCACAGGCATAAAGAACATTATAAAACTAATGCAATTTGTACATTAGTTTTCTACATTGATATTTTTCTTGTAACACATTTCTAATAAACCATAATCATTATGTGTTAATTAAATAATCTAATAAAACATTTTATTCAATTTCTGCTTATAATAATAAATGTGGATATTTTGTTGTATCAAAAAATTTAGAATGTCAACAATTTTTAGAGGCTGGGTGAAGAGCTTGGCAGTGTGATATTCTGAGTTCTGGTTTTGCCACTTATAAGTTACTTAACCTTTAATAATGAAGATTCTAACATTAACTTTTAGGGTCCAATTTTAGAATAATATGTCTTAGTTTATCAATGAGCTTGTCACACAATGAGTGTATCTCTATTATGTGTTCTTCATGAAAGCAATGTCTCACTGAGATTTGCATAGACTGGTATCTTGAATATTGTTAGTGATTCTGTTACATGCATGTTTACTGAAGTAAGATAGATAACAAAGTGTAAGATTCATGCTATCTTGTTGGCATATACAGTCTTGATTTCTAGAGAAGAAATACTTTATTATACTTCCTGATGTTCTATATGAAACATGAGAATCTGACTAAATGTTGAAAACATCTCCTTTTTGTGCATGAAGACTAAAGAAGACTGGAGAAACTTTGGCTTTATAAATAAATTTAAAGATTTATTATTGATCAAACTATCCTACACACATGTATAGGCAAACTTGATGAGCAGGATTTCCATACTGTGCTCTTCAATGAACATACCTCCACTAGTATTTACTTTGTAAAGTAAGCTTTCAATAAGATATGTTTTACTGAGTTCCAATGCTTTATAAAAATAGAAAGCAATTGACATAATAAAACCAGCCATATGTCAAATGTCATTAATTCTGCTGAATCAACCTTGAACATGTATACTTTTCATCGAGGCATAAATCTCTAAAACAGAGACTCTGGATGGAAATATCATTTTTTTCTTTTAATATAACAATGGGAAGGTGTTGTTATAATTTTCAAATATATTTCTAATAAAATATCCCTATTTGTTGCATCGATTGCTATATACATATAACTATTCACCTAGGACCTATCACTGGTCACATACATTTGTTTAATAAAAAGGAAAGCCAATTAAAAAGGAGAAGTATATACAAGAACAGCCATGGTTTGAGAGGTTGGGGGAAAATAGCAAAAATAATCATTCCAAACTATGATAAATTATAAGAGATTTTTAAACTTTTGGTCTTTCAGTATTCAGAGTAAAAGTTTCAATAAATGAAAACATGAAATAGTTTTTTTAATATCATCTGCATTTTTTTAAATCTAGTTCTTCTAGGTAGTTTTACCTTATATTAGGCTAAAGATGCAAACTGTCTCACACTGCCAAGAAATTATGGTGAACAAATAAGAATGAGACCATCACTTTTCCTTCTACTCTAATGAGAAAATGATTCTAAATTGAACTGTATTGACAAAATAAATGTAAAGATTTAAAAAAAACTTGCTGAATATCTGTTTAAACAACCAAAGTTCAAGTTAATAAAGTAATAGAACTGGAGCCAACAAGAAAATCTAGATTGTAATGTCTTTGCTTTCTTTGTTAGCATGAAAACTGCATGACAATTTAATATTTTCGTCCTGGACAGAAGCAGGGAAACATAAGGTAATTTTCCACAAAATTATACTATATATTTAAATGCCATAGATATTATAGTTATGTCATTAACTTGTAGAAGTTTATCTATTTTCAGTTAACAACTAAGCATTCTTAGGTTTTTATTTCAATGATTTTTTTATTTTATTATTTTTATTTTATGATTTTCCTTTCTTAAATTGGTTTTTAGAGCATACTTTTGAAATTTATATAAAGATCAGAAGATATAAATGAAAAGGGGTTAATTATAAAAAATTCTGATTAATATCACAAATGTATCCATTTAACACATATCTTATTGGCACTTAGAGCACTTCAACCAATCTCAGGCCCTGGGGATGCAATGGTGGATAAGACCAAGAGTGTCTGTCACTACTGGTTTCATTCCAGTGGAGTACAGGGCCAAGCAAAATTGCAAACTTAAGAAGTATTGCAAAAGAACATAATACCTAAAATACATAATAAAATTAAATAAGACACCTAAAGTATGCCATACTTTGGGGGTCATAAGACCTGGTATCTAAGTGAAAATTAGAAGATCAATCTAAAGAAATGAGCAGAGGTTACACCTTGCACCAGAAGGAGGGCATATTACAGAGTCTGAATTTATACAGAGGAATGCTCACAAGATCTTTGTCAGGATAGACATGATCATTGTTTTTACTTGGGATCCCATGATGCCAGGAGAAGAACTGCATCTTAGAATGCTCCTTTGAGCACATTTTAAGAGCAGGTCAGGAAATAGAGAACCCAACCAGCAAGGTGTTATCGTGATCCCAGTCAGCAAATGCTTGGCAGTCAAAATTTCTTGATGTGATATACAAAAAGTCACTAACAATCACAGATATAGAATGCATGTTACTTTAAATGAGAAACAATACAGAAATTACTGAGGTGTTTTCATAAACTGAGATACGACAACATGATGTCACATGGAGGTACAGCTTCCGAAGTTCCCACATTTGCTTAACGGTATGCTCAGTTCTATAGGATATCACCAAAATAATGTCTTTTCACCAATTCTAAGAGACTATATGGTCTTATATATTCTTCTGGTCATTATCTAGACAGTAAAATATGACTACTCTGGGAACTATGCACATGTCTATAGGCTTCCCTAATAAATGCAAGTTGTTCTTTCTAACCTGTGATTTTTTTTTTAACCTGTGAAATATTGCTGCATGTGTGCCATGAAATTGGATGAAGCGAAGTTTGCTTTTACAGGAGCATTCCTCTATAGAACTGTCTACATAAGGTCCACTCCAGAAAAGAAGTTAGGTCCCCTCCAGGATAGATAGAATGAAGATAGAGAGAAATTGCTACATGAAAGACATATTTCGAAAATGGAATCAACAAAACATGATTGACTGGAGATGGAAAATAAAAGTTCAAATGAATAAAGAATGATAGTGATATGTTTTTACCTGTTTGTTTGTTTCAATACTTGGTGAGTTTTTTAAGAATCCTGAAAAAAGAGCAGACTTGGGAGCAAAATTCGTGTAACCATAGGATATCTGAGTAGAAATTTCCCCTAGTTAGTTGTACACGTAGATTAAACTAGGAAAAAGTGAGCAAAATTATAAATCTAAAAGTCATTTGAATAGTAACTGTAGTTGAGACAGTGGTGGATGAGGGAAAACAGAGTGAGCTAGGGAAAACTAAGAAGGATGGGCAGAGAAGGAAAGGTAAGTAAGAAGAAAATCAAAGATCACAATATGAGACCATGGATAATTGTACATGTAGTATAGTAACTGTGAGTTGAGATATGGTGGTGGATGAGAGAAGACAAAGTGAGCTAGGGAAAACTAAGAAGGATGGGCACAGAGAGGAAGGAAGGTGAGAAGAAAATCAAGGATCACAATACGAAACCACTGGAAATTTTGCAAAGCAAAGTTTTTACATGGAGACAAGGTAAATGTCTTTACATTACACAGAATATCAGTATAAAAGAATCAAAAAAATCACCGATATTATACTTTACTTCTGAAAAAGATATTTAGTATCAGTCAAAATAATGCGAATCACTGGTTTGAAAAATGATAACTATTTGCTCCAAATAGGAAAGGCAAATTACCCTAATGTCAGCTCATTTATTATATTAATGCTTTACAAACTGCTGAAAGTTCTTTTCTTCTCTACCCGCCCAGGCCACATACACATGTAGAACAAAACCAACAATGATGTTTACCCATGTAGGTTGTTGAAAAAATATTTTGATCCCAGAGTAGAGTGTGATTCTTCTAGCATTTTTATTTTCTATAATTAATGTATTCTCTCTCCAGAGAAAATAGCTATAGGACATCTTTTAACCTACTATTTTGTCTAGCCGTTTGAGCCTATAGTAAATGAAACAAGAATAATGTTCACAATATAAAAATATGTGTAAAATAGAAAATATTCTCTTAATGATTTTAATTAATTACATGTGACGATGACATTTCAGATATATTGCGTCAAATACACATCAATAAAATTGACTTCATCTGTTTTTTTTATTTTTAAATTTGACTACAGGAAAATATAAATTCTATCATTTATTTGGCAGCATTAAACTACATAATCTTTTTTATTTTTAAAGTTGAAAATCTGTTTTTTTCAATGTCCTAGCATTCCACTCCTAAGTACAATTCCAGAATAACATAGTGTGACCTCATGTCTACCAAAAATATAAAAAGTAGTTGGGCGTGGAGTTGCATGCCTGCAGTCCCAGCTACTTGAGAAGCTGAGGCAGGAGAATGAACTGAGCACAGAAGTTCAAAGTTGCAGTGAGCTGTGATCGTGCCACGTCACTCCAGACTGGGAAACTGTGTGAGACCTGGAAGCCAGTGTTGCTGTAGCCCTCAGTCCTGGGGGCTGCCATTCCACCCAACTCCATGCTGCTTCTGTCCCTTTGGGCTGGCTCCTTATTCTTTTCAGATGTCTGGTCTGGAGGTCCTTCGATCTTTTTTTTGTTTTGTTTTGTTTTATTAATCAGTATTTTTTATTATCATATTGTGGGGTATAGTTAAGGATTAGATATACAAATATGCTTTGTTCAGACACCCTTGGTGATAAGAGGTGTCTCCCCGTCCCCAGACAGATATTGAGTATCATTAATCCCATCCC